>OY757018.1:75568658-75618499 GCA_963580285.1 Lucinisca nassula | reverse complement strand
CTGTTTACTAGTACTCATATGCGGTCGGTTTCAGTTCTGCGTGGAAGCATCATGCAGTCGCATCGATTTCTCGAAGCGATGGGCGGATAATGGGGGTGGGGGTGCTAAACACAGAGTGTATAGTAGGTGCATGTTGTACAGAGATTGACACCCATTACTGACTATCCACCAATCAGATTACTTTGAACAGTACTGTATTGTATTCATTCAAATGACAAACAGTGTAGATTCACAGAAGCCATCTGATCTGGAATAGCACGGTTTGCAAAGGTATAGGCGTTGTCGTGAATATAATATGTTTGGCTGATTTTGCAGATGTTTATTGCTGGTCTATTAGCAGTATTGGCCGGTAAGAAGGTTGATGAAATAAAACAGATAAGTGTTGAAGAGACACCCACATCGGTGAAAGGGTTGGTAAGTTCATGTATATAGACTATAAGAATCTTATATGGGTGTGAGGGTAGGATGGAAAAAATCCGTCCCAAGGGTCATTGTCCGGCATCACGAGGCTTGCCGAATGATACCGGACAGTGTTCCCGAGGGACGGATTTTTCTATCCACCCCTCACATCCATATAGGATTATTTTTCTTGCATACCTTCCATTTCTTAGTGCGGATTTTTAATGCTGCAGTCACTTCGGTTACCGACGTCCGCAATATTGTGATGGCACTGCAGGAATGTTTAGTGACGTCACGTAACGTGCTGTGACGTCATCTTTAACGACGGCGCATACGAGGTCGTAATCAACCAGTGCATTTATCAAACACGCGATTATATTCGATTTTCGGTCGGAACACCAGGGTCAGAACATAAATTTCTATCCCAGGGTAAAATCTCGGATTTCCTTGTCTGGTGTGCAAGAATAAATATTCTCAGTTTTGTACAAGGGGTTTAGACTGTGCCAGTATCTCATACATTACAATTCTGTTTACGCGGGACAGACAGATAAACAGACGGTCATACACAGACAGAAAAATGTTAATCAAAGACACACCAACAGTTTATCTGCCCTTGCACAATTCCGTGTTGACACTCGAAAAGGCAGAGTTGTCCCTGTTGGAATGAAAGTGCATGTAAAGTTAAAAAAACGCCAGTTTTGTGTTGGAGTTCAGTATGTACAGTAGAACGTCGATGGCTCGAACACCGATGGCTCGTTTACCATGGATGTTTCGAACCAATTCTTGAGCCCCTAGCGAAATCCTCTACATAAGAAATAGTGAAGGATAATTAAGAAGATTTAGTCTTTTTTCTTGAAAATGTATGCTGTGTGTACTCATTAGAATCGCCCCGATGAGGCGATTCTAATGAGTACACACAGCAAACATTTTCATTATAGAACACCGAAAAGATGACTAAAAGTATCTCGTTATGCCTCCTGACAGTAACCTCAGTGGCTCGAACTACCTCTGTCTCGAACGGATATTCGAGGCCCCAAAGGTGTTCGAGCCATTGAACTTCGACTGTATGTAATACAACTCCAGAAACCGGAAAAGAAATGTAGTGCCTGTCAAGGCATTAAGAATACTGAGTTGTTTTTAAACATAGCATTGCAGAAATGCTATACAATGGGTACTCACAGAGACGATTCTGGTGAAAAAAAAAAACATTGAAATAGTATTATGGTGAGATAAGACAAGAAAAAGTCTCTGATTTCATTCTTTTTTATCTGTTTCTCTGGCGTGGAAGTTGTGCAGTGTAAGACTTTTTTCACGAATGTGAGAGGTTGATAGAAATATCTGTTCAGCGGGTCACAGTCCTGGATCACACGGAAAACTAAGTGATGCCAGACTGATCTCGAGAGACGGATATTTTTCATCTATCCCTCAAACTCATGCTAGATTCTTTTCCTTGCATACATTTCATTTTTGGGCGTTGGAATAAATGAATCAGTCACTTCGGTTGCTGGTGTCAGCCATATTGTTATGATATTACTGTGATGTTTAGTGACGTCAATACGTTCAATGACGTCAACATTAACGACGCTGTACGTGACGTTCTATACAACCACTGAACATTGAACACGTGATACCTCTATTTTTATCCTGTCTCTCGCTAGGATAACATGCAATGGGTATGATAAGAACTTGTAACGCAGGATTAACCCAGGATTATTTCCGTGTCTTTGCAAGAAACCCGATTCATGCGTAAGCCTGCAAGATTTTTAACATTAAAGATGTTTTAATACCTAGTGGAGGACGCGTCTCTTTATTTTACAGACGTAAGAGAAATCGTATCGATATCGTGTGTATTACACATTAAAAGCACCCTTGTCACCTATGCAAAATGTAGACCTAGATCCGACAGCGCAAACGTGCTATCTGATTTGCCAATGTCCTGCTTGCGACACTGGGTATATAGCTGGTTTAGTACATAGCCATCAATTACAAAATTAATACGTATAGTAAAATTCCTATATTAAGACCACCTTTGGAACTGTTCAAAAGTGGTCTTTAAGAACAATTTTGAAAACTGAGTTCCAAAGGTGGTCTCTGACCAGAGGACATTGTTTACAGAAAGCACAAAGAAAGAATAACTGCAGCCTATTAAATAAGCTTTTTAAAGCAGAATTAGTTTTAATTTTAGATGGTCTTTAGCGGAATTTTACTGGATATCTTTATTTTTCAGTTTATTGGATGGTATGTAATGTGTGTGACGTGCATCACCTTCTGTGTATTAGCTGGGACATTCGGGTTTTTGAGTGCCGCGTTTTGTGGCGGAGGGACGGACCCTTTCGAAGCATACTGTTATCCAGACAAAGACGCTAACATAGCGTTAGGGGTTATTGGCGGGATCCTATGCGTGATTCTGGCGATTTTATGTATAATCTCATGCATATTTTTCTGCCTTTACGCGAGGTCGTTTGGGTTTAAAAATAGATATGAAAGAGCTATGGAATATCAAATGGGGATGATGATGAGAGCGATGCAAGAGCAGCAGCAAGGTCAATTTCAAGGTCAAACAGCGCAAGGTCAAGGACAGTGGGGATACTCAGATCCACCGCCATCATACTATTGAATCTCACAATTCTGTAAAATATAGATGCATACGTTTGTTTACCGGTGACTTGATTTCTTTCGAGCAACTATCAGTGACATAGGGCATACATTTGGAGTGAAATCAACAAATAAAAAGGATATTTTTACACTGCAAAAAGATGCTATTTTCACATTGCAAAAAGATGATATTTTCACATTGTCTTGGCAGATGATACACATGAAATGCTAAGCCTGAATATCACTGAAACATAGGGAAAAAGTCTTAATACTGTGTGTTTTAGCAGTAACGTTGTGCTTTTAGGATTAATATATAGCAACAAAAGTGTTCAGCTGATACTCATTTCTTTCATTTACATGAAAAAACATGACATTAGATTATTCTTAATTTTTAAACATAAACATGTACATGCATTCACACATGCACAAGGAAATGTTGAAAAAGATATCAGATAAATATGATTTGAGGTAAACTGCTAAAAACAGGATAAACTACTGGACTATGTTTTGTGCGGACACATACATGTATTTCAGTGTTTGTGGGAGCCGAAAATAACTGTTTAAACGGCTGTGGTAGCTAAGAATGACCGGTGGAATCTTTTTCAAATGAATCTATGATCATGAAATGACGTTTCATTTTATATCATTAATTTACGACAATCAGCTGTGATTATTAGATCTTGAAATGCCATTTTGTGACTTTTGTGTTGTGTACTTGGAATGCCGTTTCATTTTATACCATAAACTTATGTCAGACAGTTCGTTGTCATTATCTTATCTCAAAATGACTTTTTGTGATATGGAAATATGGACATGTTGCAAATGGACGCCTTTGTCGGTTATCATCATATCAGAGGATCTTACATGAGTGTTCATGTTTTATTGAATTTATTAAACGAGCTGAGGAAAAGGGATAAAATGCGAGTCTTTGCCGAGCATTTCATCCCTTTTCCTCAACGAGTTTAATAAATTCAATAATACATGAGCACGAATGCAAGATTCTATTTATCATATGACATTTAAAACGCATTTTATTCACGATTGTTCACAAAAATGTCAATATTCCGCCGTTAGTAAATGCGACGTCGTTAAGGACATCATCCATGTAACGTTAAGGGACGTATCTAGCTAATTTGCATATTTAATCCACTAGTGGATTATAGAAAATATTACATGGCGTTATTACACTCTCAGACGCGACGTCATATGATAACAACAGATACAAAGTTCACCTATCATTTTTAGAAGTCCGTGTAGCAAAATTCTTTTTGTTGCCCATTTTTAGCTATAGGATGAGTTTCAACCAGGCGTATGCAACCTTGCAAAGTATATTGCTGTGTATGAAGAGACTCAATAAAACTGAGTCTCCGCTCTTCGTTCAAGTTTTATGTATTCTTTGTTTCCAAAGGCAACCTTTCAGCTTTTTATTTAACCCGAGTGAACTGTCCAATATTTTCGTTACTATTTGACGGTTCAATTGGACGTCATTGGTCTATATAGTATGCATTTTTGGAATCCAACTTGGTATATTCAAAAGAACCAAGTGAAGACTTGTTAATTTGTTCTTCATATGTGTTGTGTTTACGTGTTATTTAAATAAAAGTTATGATTGAAAAGTTGTGTTTTTGTTTTTCTAGATCATATCTGGAAGCATTATATGAGCCAGCGCACGACAAAACCTACAATAAGACATGTGCGCCCAACGAGGACTCAGATCAGCCTGCGCATCCGCGCAGTCTGATCAGAGTCTTCGTTGTGCACTCTAAGGACAGCTAAGGAGCCATTGCTCCTTCATGCTGCAAGGGAAGTCTCTGGTTAGACTATATGGATACGCGGGCTGATCTGAGTCTTCGATGGGCGCACGTCTTATTGTAGGTTTTGCCATGCGCTGGCTCATATCTCTTTGAAAAACTGATCATTGATCTCTTTTACAGTGTATTCCGATGGACTGGACAATAAAAAAGTTCATGGCAGCTTGGAGTGAAGTCAAAACTTTAGTTCATGGGTACTGTGGACACTGGACGGCCAGGTGCAATATTGCTGGAGGCCGAACACTACCGCCTTCGGTCTCTGGCAACAGTGCATCAGGTCGTCCACAGCACCTCGGCGCAAAAGTTTTGACTATACTCCCAAACTGCCATGAAATAAACTGTATAATATACTGAGCAAAAATGAAAACGCTACACTATTTTAGTTAATTACATGTGTTAAGTGATAGATAAAAAATAAACAAAACCAGTGCTTCAGCTGAAGTGCACGACCCGCCGGATGCTTTTAGCTTTATGAGTGTTACCATATATGGGTATGGCGGCCATTTTGGTCATGTGACCTGGACCTAAAACGGCTCCCCAAATAAATGCACCTTATCGCAAGGAGCAAAAATATATCTATACTTTAGTACTGTATTCTGAATCGTTTGCAAGATAAAATGCATTCTCACATTTTCCAATATAAAAGCATATGTGTCAAAGTTTGACCTAGGCACATAGAAGGTCAAGGTCAACCCATGGTCACCATTTTAGCAATTTATGATGGGCCTACGTCCCAGATGCCATTTATCAAGTTTCGTGGAAATCTGCCCAGTGGTTCTGGAGAAGACTATTTTTGAAGGGTTTTTACCATATATGGCTTGGCGGCCATTTTGGTCATGTGACCTGGACCCCATGAGCAAATATTGGTTTCCCCCATCCCATAGAGGATCCATATGAAATTTGACTTTAATCGGCGCAATGGTTTCCGAAGAGAAGCAGTTCGAAAATTTTCACAATTTTCGCCTCTGCGAGGCTATACTAAATGGAATGTAATATTTCGCAAGTTCATTGGTTAGATCTCATTGATATCTATCAGTATGCCAAAAATTGTTTAAATATTCCAAGCGGTTAAGTCACTATCACCAATTTTAACAAACGGGTTACGGACGGACAGACAGGCAGACCATATATAGCTTGGCGGCCATTTTGGTCATGTGACCTGGACCCCATGAGCAAATTTTGGTTAATCCCATCCCATAGAGGCTCCATATGAAATTTGACTTCAATCGGCCCAACGGTTTCCGAGGAGAAGCAGTTCGAAAATTTTCGCATTTTTCGCGTCGGCGAGGCTATACTAAATGGAATGTAATATTTCGTAAGTTCATTGGTTTGATCTCATTGACATCTATCAGTATGCCAAAAAAATGTTCAAAATATTCCAAGCGGTTAAGTCACTATCACCAATTTTCACAAACGGGTTACGGATTTTTCGCCTCGGCGAGGCTATACTAAATGGAATGTAATATTTCGCAAGTTCATTGGTTAGATCTCATTGATATCTATCAGTATGCCAAAAAATGTTCAAATATTCCGAGCGGTTAAGTCACTATCACCAATTTTCACAAACGGGTTATGGACGGACAGACAGACATACCATATATGGCTTGGCGGCCATTTTGGTCATGTGACCTGGACCCCATGAGCAAATTTTGGTTCCCCCCATCCCATAGAGGCTCCATATGAAATTTTACTTCAATCGGCCCAACGGTTTCCGAGGAGAAGCAGTTCGAAAATTTTCACATTTTTCGCCTCGGCGAGGCTTTACTAAATGGAATGTAATATTTCGCAAGTTCATTGGTTAGATCTCATTGATATCTATCAGTATGCCAAAAATTGTTTAAATATTCCAAGTGGTTAAGTCACTATCACCAATTTTCACAAACGGGTTACGGACGGACAGACAGACAAACCATATATGGCTTGGCGGCCATTTTGGTCATGTGACCTGGACCCCATGAGCATAGTTTGGTTTCCCCCATCCAGTAGAGGCTCCATATGAAATTTGACTTCAATCGGCCCAACGGTTTCCGAGAAGAAGCAGTTCGAAAATTTTCACATTTTTCGCCTCGGCGAGACTATACTAAATGGAATGTAATATTTCGTAAGTTCATTGGTTAGATCTCATTGGTATCTATCAGTGTGCCAAAAATTGTTTAAATATTCCGAATGGTTAAGTTACTATCACCAATTTTCACAAACGGGTTACGGACGGACAGACAGACTGACAGAATGACCGAATGAAAGAATCACACAGTGATTTTAGGGCACTCTTAGAAAATCAACCGACTTCAGTCGGTCGCTTCTTCTACGGGTCGTGCAATCGTTGGATAATTGTTTCCCAGACATCTAGCAAATGATCAGTCGAAACTCGATCGATTTGTATCTTTTTATGTGCAAACTATGATGCTTTATATGGTTTTAACTTTATTTGTCTAATTTTGCAATCGCGCATGCACAGATTAAATTTGGCTGGCTTATTAGAGATTGCCATAGCCGAGCTGCAATTAAATATAGAGAAATTTTAATTGTACCTTGAAACAAGCTGCAATGTCCAATTTGTCAGTGATGTAAATTAGTTCCCTTTGATAGAAACAAACACGGAATATGAAATGTTTTATACTATTTAAATTAATGCGTTCTTAGTCCAAATTCTTTTGCAGAATTATTGAGGCCTATCACCATTTTATTACTACTGTTGTCTCGAACAGGAATTAACCAGAGTTTGATGTAGCAGCAAATTGTTTGTTTGTGTTTCTATGGAAATTGCACTGACGACATTTAAAGTTTTGCAATTTCATGATAAAGCTGTTTTGCAGAATCGAATTTAGAAACAGTCAAGATCATTTGTAACGACTACTTTACATTTTTGATTGCTGATGTCCATTCCGTGCAGTAAGACTGGGGCTAGATTCTTCCTTTTGGATTACTGATGAGCTAAACTGGACCAGGTTTAAGCCCGAATTGTACACCTGAAAACATGGACCTCTGTCGCATTTGAAAGCCGTTCAAGCCTTCCCATTGCTAGTAGCCATTTTTCAAACACCTAATGTTATGGATGACCCAGTCTTTGTCCCTTAAGATACACCGTATTCTGATTTTCCGACTTGTCCATTTTGTAGATACCATAACAAACAATTCAGGTGCAGCGGTTTCAGCTTTGTTTAGTGTTGTTTCTTAGGAGTAAATTTGTTCGTTTTGGAGTATACGTAGGGGCATACATATAACTGTATTCCAGATTGTCATTTGGCGTGGTAAATCAGCGGTTTTACGGTCGGATTTTGTTTTACGGCGGATTTCCAACGTAGCAATGAAACGGAATTTGCGACCGTATAACCGACGATTTACCTCCCAAAATCTATCTATCTATTCGTATCCTGCGGTCGGTCACATTTGGCCATGCCTGGCAGGTTTACGTTACATACACGCCGGTTTTTAATTACGGTAGGGTCTTTAGCCTGCACAGGGGATGACTCTCCCTGCACAGGGGACCTCCAGTAAACGTCCCGATCCGAAGGACGGTGCATTTCTTTACATGCTTCCCTGCAAATGACGCATATACCTACCTACTTACCTACCCACCTACACGTCATACTGCAACACCCCCTCGCGAAGATATTTTGCAGGGTGACAGCGACAGTCCAAATGCAAGATCCAAAAAAAGGAAAAAAATCGTGATAGTGCTAGAGCTTAAAACAGGCTTAATTTAACCCTCTAATGCCCGGTGTATCATATATGATACATGTTTTTTCAACAGCTATTACTTGACATTATGTATGCATTTTGACTTACTTTCCTTTGTGTTTATTCATTGAGTTTGGAAATATTAATAAAAAGTTCATATTCTTAGCCTAGCTTTAAGTTATGTGACATTAATTTTCTTTCCAATATGGCGGCTTCCATGTGTCACAAGGTTCCTGTTATAGAGGTTATAACATCCGGGTGGAATCTGCATGAACTAGTGTGTATAATATGCAAATTACATCTGGTAATAAGAATAAAAGCTTGAAAAATATAAATAGATGTCTATTAACTCTGCAAATTTCTTGGCTGGTGTACTCTGTGCTTGTAAGTTTCCATGTATCATATATGATACATCGGGCATTAAATCTACAGTATCATATATGTTACATGTATCATATATGATACATGAGAATTAAAATTTATAAGTTTAACTGTGTCTCGTTTATACTACATCTATCAACATCTTTTATTTTTTTTTCTAATATTAATGATATGAAATACAGACACCTCATACATTATATTTCGATACTTGCAGTTAAACATAAACATGCTGCCGTTTGTTTTGTGTATCATATATGATACATTGGCCAGTCATCATGAAAACACACCTAAATAATCTTGACCCCCTTAAACCCCATTTTCGTGTAGTAAAACTGGGTTTTACCGGCGTACACATCATTTTCATCCCCCGACCAATTAGGTTCGGGGGATATAGCAATCAGCATGGCACCCATCCATCCGTATGTCCGTCTGTACATAGACAAAACCTTGTGGTGGCCTTTACTCCAATATCCTTTGAGACATGATCGTACTTGGCACAATTGTGCACAAGTTTGAGAAGGTGTGTGATGCGCTAGAACCACAACTCTGAATGCCATGGTATTTGAGTTATATCCCATTCCATTTTCATAGTATGACGACAATGTGATTGCCATATCTCGAATATTTATTGTACACAAGGTTGGGAAGCTGTGTCATGCGCAAAAACCAGAACTCTCGATGCCATGGTATTTGAGTTATCTCCCCATACAATATAATAGTATCACTACCTTGTGATCACCATATCACCAAATACCCTTTGAGGTATATTGATGGTATTCAGTACAATTGTACACATGAAGTTAAGTAGGCATAACATGCAAAAGTACCACGACTCTTGTTGCCCTGGTTTTTGAGTTATCTCCCCTGACAATATAATCTTGTGATGGCCATAACTCAAATATCCTTTGAGATATATTGATGGTACTTGGTACAATTGTACACAAGGCTGAGAAGGCCTTGACTGATTTGAATCTCTGCTGGATGCCTATGGACTTTTGTAGGAAATAATTTGCACCAGCACAATTTATGAAATTCCATGCTCAGTTTTCAGCATTTTAATATTTTTATTGTTCCCCTGTTACATATTACTGTGTTAAAATTGTTTAAATTAATGTTTGAATTTAATTGTACCATTTGTATTTATCCTATACCTTAATTTAAAACACCATACAGTAAATGTATCATATATGATACATGAAAACTAAATGCCCGATGTATCATATATGATACATGCCATAAAATCACATCCGGGACATAAATACCCGAAACGTCTTTGATTTTGTGATTAACTACTTGACAGGAATCACCTATTTCAGTTCGAGAATTTTTTTTGCACTAGAAAGGGGTTTGGGCACTAGAGGGTTAAAGCGGTCTCATTGTATTATTATGACAAACGGTGATACAAGGACCGAACTGTCGCACTGAACTGGTCAAATGTAGGCAGCATAACAACCTCTGAAGCCGGTATCTATGGGCAAAGAATACTTGCAATAGCAGCAGTGGTTTGTATCTGGTGGCAGATGAGTGGTTGGCTATGTCGAATATGTCGGTTAAGTTACTCAAAGTACACTGGAAGTGGTATGGCTGCAATGTAATGCCATGCCTGACCTTGTATAGCATGACGACTCTTGCATCGATTCGCTCCCGCACATCGGGGCTTGAAGAAATAGATTGGGCTGCATGATGCTTCGAAGCATGGCTGAAATTAAGGCGTAACTGTACCACATTTAGTGAAACCGACTCGTTTGTTTTGTTTGATTTGAAGTTTAACGCCCCCGTCAACACTATTTAGATCATTTTGGAGACGCCGATTCCAATTTTGTGGGACTTTTACCCGACGTTGAGTCGAAATGACATGTCAATCCCTGCCACCAAATGAAACCAATAGGGTTTATAAGCATGTACCGGCCGACTCGCAACAATTTTCCTGGGCAGGCTTAGACGTTCTAAGCGGATTACCAGTATTCATGTGCGGTCAGTATCATCATCGTGCAGCCCAATCTATTTCTCCAAGCCCCGATGGGCGGAAACCGACTCGTAGTAAAGCACTTAGAGGTTCTAAGCCTGCTCAAGAAAGGTGGTGCGATGCATATAAACCATATTGGTTTCATTGGGTGACAGGCTTGATATGTTGGGTAACGCCTCCAAACTGCTTTGGGTAACGCCTCCAAACTGTTCTATATAGTGTTGACGGGGGAGTTAAACCTCAATCAAACAAAACAAAACACTTGCATCGGCCCTCCTCTACTCTAGTGACTTCAGGCCTGTCGCACAGCACGGCAGTCACACAATTTTATTTGTTCCGCTAACTCACTTGATTACGATGGACAAAGGATTAGGACCGTCCCTCTGTCATAGTTTACAATTTGATGTCTTAATACATTTCTATAACACTTTATGGGGCAAAGCTGATTTTAAGAGTGATTAATAACTTAGTTGTGAATTTGGTTTTAATAATGTCTTTTGATATGTCTCTGGCACAGTCTCTTCCTCGTCATAGGTTGGTGGATCATATTCATCCAATTTCTGCTCAAATAGGAATCTGCGTTTCTTGATGGCTTTGTTCATGGATTCATATTCATCGTAATCTTTCTCGTCCCTCAGTCGTTTTGCTGTGCGAATGATTTTCTTGTGCTCTGGATCTTTCTTCAGTGCTTCTGCATGTCTAATATATCGTCTGTAGAAGCATGCAAGCTCTTGTGTATATCTTGGTTTGAGTTCCTTATATGCCAAGTTTTCGGCATCTTCTATGTCGATATTAGTTTGTTCTGCCAAAACTTCTTCCACAGTCTCATGAATGTATTTTGTAAGTTTTCCTTGGTTTTCCTAACCATTTGATCCCATGGCTTGTACTTAGATTTCATTTTTTTTTCTTTTTTGTGTACCTCATCTTCGTTTTCGGTGTATTCTTTAGAACTATTGGTATAGTCATATTTTCCAAATTTATCTTCTCCTTATCCCAAATTATAGTGTGTGCTTGAAGAAGCTACACTTTCTTCGTCATCTGACATATCTGTATTATCCTCTTTACAAACACCACTGGATCTATGTCTTCTCAAACTGTCTGATCTTGCAAACTCTCGAAAACACTTATGGCACTGGTATCTCCCCATCGATGTCAAATAATGAACTGATTTTTATTCAGTATTGTCACTCTTTTTATACTCGTTCGCTAAACTGTCTAACAACTTGCACAATTTTCGGCAACTGTCTGTGACTATTTGTCTCTAATTGCACTTCTTCTTCCACACTTGACACTCTTTAGTGGTAAAGAAGAAGTTCTCCTGGGAGTATCAGGACATTGTTTTTTCATTCTTCTTCTTGGTTCTACCAGACGACGTCTTTTTAGATGTCTAGTTTTTGCAAGCTGATGAATTTCTGCGTTACATATTTTGCAGAATCTGGATGACCGTCCTTCCCTGAGCTTAATGCTCAGTAATGTGTTCAGTCTTAACATCAAGTACCGCATCCGCGTCATCAAGTGGTTTGTCTTTCATCTTGACAGATTATTTTCATGCGTTTAGAATTTTCTTCAAAAGCAAATCCAATGTCAACATTTACACGTTTAAAAAATCCGTTCTCAAACGCATTGATGGAAGACTGCATTTCGTTTTGCCAAATGATTGGGAAAAACATAATTGCCAGGTGGACTGATCAGTTTAAATTAATCACAAACATCCGTATTCCTAAACATTTCTGCGACATTTTCAAAACCATGTCTTCTTACATTTGCTTGATTTGAGGTTAAACGTCTCCGTCAATACTGTATAGGTAATTTTGGAGACGTTGCTTCCAATTTTGTGGGACGTTTACCCGACATTGAGATGAAATGACATCTCAAGTCCTGTCGCCCAATGAAACCAATAGGGTTTATAAGCATGGACGAACCATCTCGCACCGCTTTGCCTGGACAGACTGATGAGTTAGGAGGCCTTCATGCGGACTGAACAAATTGTTTGTCTAAATCGCGACGGAAGTAAGGGCGAGGATTGTGGCCACGTAAAATCGATTTCAGCCCCCAAGTGGAATTCGTTTCCGCTAACCGTTCCAAGGCGGTTCTTCTGTCGAGGTTTATTTTTGTGATGGTTTGGTTTGTCTTTGGGTGTTTGTGTCGCTTGTGGTATTTTATTTGTGATAGCCTATTGGCCATTTTGTGGGAAAGTAACTGTCCTTTTGGCTTTTCGCTGTTGGTGTTTCCATCAGGGTCTGTTGTTTCATGTTTGTGTGTCTTTCCCTTTAGTGTCTCTGATGGGAGCTGTGGGTTGATTGTATCGATTCCTGATCATTGCCTCCACTTCTATTTCTATCCTCTAATCGGTGTGCGGTCGGTTTCAGCTCTGCGTGGAAGCATCATGCAGCCCATCTATTTCTTCAAGCCCCGATGGGCTTGGCTTCTTACATAACTTGAATCTAGAAAAACCAAAAAGAAAATGTTATTTTCTTCAGAGATGTTCAGCACTTGTCCTGGTGTCATAATTTCTACTAATGCAAGTTCCCAGTTTTCTTCATTGATGTTAATGTGTTGAACGAGTCTCGCCGTAAAACTGTTTTGTTTGTTTGTTGGAAACATGTCCAAGGAACTGTCACTTAGCAGTGTAATGTAGAAGTCATTCATTATTCAGTTGTGACATCTGATCTTGGCAATCAATGTTTACCAATTTCCTTTTGAAAATTTATATAGCTTATTTTCTACAAAATGACAGTGTTTTACTTGTGCATTTCAGTCATTTCTGATGCAACGCAAAATATTACATGTTTAAAGTTACATTAATTATTCAATATAGCCATAAACAATCAGTTTTTGTTTCTTACTATTTATATAATTTTATCGGAAATTCAATTGATCATACTTTTTTCCGGGAATGAGCTACTTTCAGTATCTATGGGCAAAATTACTATGGGTCGAATTTCAGAAATCCTGATGACCTGGCATTTACCGGGATTGTGACACTTTCAATATCTATTCATAGTTTGTTAGTTTGCTATGTCAATACTAATAAGACAATAATGAAAATAATAATCAAAGATAATTTGGAGCTCCCAGAAGAATATGATTTAGCATTTAAAAAACCTTTATAAATATCCACTCTGAGTATTTTGTATTATTGGTTTTTCCAAACAGAAGTCTCAAAATAGTATCATATAATGATGATAAAAATCATTATCATTTTACTAGTTAGAGCTCAAATGGGGCCACATATTTTTTCGAAAAAAAATATAATACAAGTTTATAATATTATACATAACTCATAAAACAGACTCTGTGGTTCTTTGATTTTTGTGTTCACGGAGATGTTGCACTGATGAGTTAGGAGGCCTTCATGCGAACTGAACAAATTATTTGTCTAAATCGCGACGGAAGTAAGGGCGAGGATTGTGGCCACGTAAAATCGATTTAAGCCCCCCAGTGGAAATCATCACACTGACCGTTCCAAGGCGGTTCTTCTGTGGCGGTTTATTTATGGTGTGTTTTGTTACTTACTGTGTGTATCACTTGTGTCTTTTTATTTTGGATGGCCATATGGCCATTTTGTGGGAAAGTAACTGTCCTTATGGCCTTCCTTTGTTTAGGTTTCCATCGTGGTCTGGTCACTTAATGTGTGTGTTTCTTTCCCTTCGGTGTCTTTGGTGGGTGGAGTAAGTTAATTGTCTCGATTCCTGATCTTTGTTTTACTTCTACTTTACAAATAAACTAGGGGAGACCAATAAAAACATATCAATGACGTTGCCGATGAGCCTGGTAAAACCCCGGACAACCGCAGTATCCTGCAGATCATCACAAAACCGGGACGATTCGTCTTTTCTTTCTTTTTTTCTTTTTTTTCTTTCTTTCTTTCTTTCTACTGATACTGTGTCGGTCACATTTGACCATAACCGCAGGTGTACATTGCATACACGCCAGGGTTTTCAGGATGAAAGCCTATACAGTAATCATTTAATTGCGTTAGGGTTCTTTAACCTGCACAGGGGATGGTTCTCCCTGCACAGCGGGCCTCCAGTTAACGTCCCGATCCGAAGGACGTTGCACTTTGACATTCATCCCTGCAAATGATGCTAATGGAGCGTGTTCGGACACCGAAATTTTATCGCCGCTGCCGGGAATCGAACCCGGGACCTCTAGCATCAGAGGCAAGTGCACTAACCACTGAGCTATCACGCCCCACTTGGGCGCAATCATTCCCATCCCGTTATTATTCTATGTAGGTGTTCTAAGTGGGAATAGGAAACGTCAACCATTGTATTGATACGTTGTTAGTTAGATGCTACTTTTGAATAGAAACCTTATTAAAAAACAGATACTAACCGTTTTGTTTTCATATGATATATTTATTCTTGTAAGCATAAAGATATTATATCATTAACAACTTTATTCAGGCTGAAATGCTTCCAAGAAAAGATAACGAAATATAAACATTTTTCAAATCGAAAATGATAAGAAGAAAAAAAACAGCATTGAAAACAATTATGGTGACCATACAGTCCCTTAATACCCTTGACAAAATGTAGGTATCGGTTGTTTATAGCATCGGTACATGTAGTCGTTTCCCTGTGCCGTCAGAATGCGAAGTTAAAAATCTGGACTGAGCTCCTGCACTGGGGCATTGACAAACAGTGAACCCCTAATCAGACGCCACTTAACGCGGTGTCTGATCAGGTTTACACTGCGTGCTTAAAAATACTGGAATTTAAGGATTAACCGAACAGTTCAATTCTCAGTTCGGGACTATTTTCCCTACTTACACTCAGAGACAATCGACCCACCAGTACTCTCAGTGCTTTGATTTTATATGCACATCACAAAACCATTTTCATTGCAAATTGGTTTTGGTTGACTTTATGTACAAATCGGTTTCTTGTTACAAACAGGCTAGTGATCTAACTTACTTGTGTGTGTTTTGTGTTAAAAGCACGCGTGCTTTCCCGATTTGGTCCCTAGATGAGAGATTATCGAATATATATGCTTCAACAGAATAGAATGTAGCTACGCTCAGGTTACTTTAAGAGGGTCCACGCACATTGGGAAACCTCCTCTCTGGGAGCCACTTTGGTCCATAGAGAAATTCAGGTGGTTCTAAAGTGTATTCGAGATAATCTCAAATCGCCTGGAGTCCCAAGGTGCAGGGATGCCCACTATACAATTCACAAGCACGCTGGGGATTTTGTTTACCGTCAGAGGCGGCATCTAATTCTCTTGATCTTTTTTTTTATCCTATATATCTTGGTTCTACCAAAGATACATTTTCCCACCACAAGGTTAGTCATACCCGCAGCCAGTCAGGGAGGTCGGTTTTCTAAGCCAAATTATCAAATATCACATTGTGGACCCACATTCTCCACGTCACATCCACATTACTCCACATTGAGCAATTTAAGCTTAGTCTTAGAAGCCAGAAAGGGCTGGTTGCAAAACTGCCGAATGTGAAGATGTTAACATGTGGAATGTCCACATTCTCCACATTGAACGTGTGGAACCTCCACATTACCTCCACAATTTCAGTGTGGAGGTTCCACAATGTGGAGATGTGGAAATTAAGTGACCAATATGACATTATGAAGTCGACCAGCATAATGTCATTGACCTCTTGGAAGTTTACCAAAACAAAAAAAAAAGAAAAAAACTTTCAACTACAAACACCAGAGACTAAGTTATTCTAGATGATGCTAGAATCTCACAGAACTGAAAAAGTATAGCGTCATCATGAAACAATTCTAAATGACGCTATAATACCACAAAATAGAAAATCTATGGCATCATTATGAAACAGTCCTAGATGATGCCAAAAATTCCACAAAATTGAAAATTTATGGCATCGTTATCGAACAAGTAAGCTCTTTCAATTTTAGCCTGAAATCTATCCCTACATACTTCACAGACCCACAGACCGAACCTAGCCTAGCCAAGCTAAGATCAAAGGGTGGCACCTTTGGCATAATTTAAATGGCATCATTTTTATAGCGTCAAACACCAGACAAAAAGATGCAATAAAAATGATGCCATAAAAATGATGCCAAAGTGCCCCCTCCCCTATACCACTTTTCTTTGTATTGGAGTTAAACGGCCCAGTAAACATTATTTAGGTCATTTTTGAGCTGGTCAGTTTATCTATCCACACTTTTCCTGGGCAGGCTTATACATAAGCGGTTAACCAGTACAGTGCACATTTTTTCGCCAGAAACTGACAACTGCCCTTCTGGAATCAGCGGAAGGGAGAGAATGACCGTAGAAAAGATTTCATGATCAATCTCCACGAAAGAATGTTGCCGACCCCGACAGGTATCGAACCCACAACCTCCTGATCGCCAGTCCGACGCGCATCCGACTGAGCTACCGAGGCCGGCTCGGAGTTATTTAAGGACTGGAAAAAGAAAAGGTCGTGACAAATGTATGTTAACACTTAGTGAAAACACAAATAGAAGTAAGTGATCACTTTGATAATGTTGCTGGCCCGCTGAATTGATTTCATACCCGTTTTGCTTGCTCCTTCAATCCCAGACTTTAACTTTTAAGCACAGAAGTATACGGAACGCTAAACATTGTCCTACCCTGGCGTTAGGACTGACGTCCACTGTCGAAGAAGCTATGTTTAGTGCCAGCTTAAAGTTCAGAAGGCGCACCAAATGAAATCTTCCTCCTTATATATTTCAAAATTTAGGAGCGTCAAGTTGTGTTTGTTTCAAAATTCATTTGGAAAATGGCTGATCCTTTTTTTGCAACAATGTAGGCCTTGAACAGATGCCGCGTTCTGTGGCGTTTGATCTGGGCCTGCACTGTTTATCAGTTACCCGTTTTAGGGTTTCTGGTCCAAAATGGGTAATGATTTCGCGATCATTTTGCTTCCAAATTCAATTTAGGGGTGGCTAGGTGAGGCGAAGGTGTCGTGTATCTTGCGTCACTTGGGGGTCCAACTGATATTAGCGTACATGTGGGCAAGGCCTGTTGTCCTTGCAGCAGATAGTACGGGAAGAAGGATGATGCTTTTATTTCTTTTTATTCTATACTTCCATTTATTTTCCTTTTTCTCCCATGTCCCCCACTTTCCTCTCCTCTGCTATCTCTACTGTCTCTTTTCTCGCTTTCTCTGGAGTTAATGCGTCCTTAAACCCCAGCATAATCAATCAGTCCTAATCCTGTGAGATAAATAGAGACGATATATGTAATAGTAATGCAATAGTAATATTCAATATGTCAAAAGCAACACTGATCCGTAATCAATTTTTCGCCTCACCCCCCCCCCCCCTTCTGATCAAGATACAACCCCCCCCCCCGGCTTATCACCAAAAGATTATCACCAATTAGATGCTTTGTAATATTCATGACAGTATTGTTATTAGAAAGGCTTAAAAAGGCTCACTTACATGTAAAGACAACTTGGTTTGATTCTGGTGTTACGACCCTATCAAGATCATTTCACTTATTTCGAGCCGATCGGTAATCATGGGTTGGCGAAAACTGGAGTACAAAAGATAAAATAATGACCTGACCTTCCGTTGCGTCTTGGCGTCTCTTATGTGGCCCGAGCGAGGCGCGGACCACAACGGTGAGAGACCTTATGATTAAGAGTTAGCGCTGTTACCCATTGGGCCACGGAGGCCCTTAAAGACAACTTGAAGACACAAAGTTTTATGAAAACTTGAAAAATGTAACGAAAGCCCCCAAGAATGATTTGAAAATGATCTCTTACGCTGACATTTCGGTGTCTGTCCGTGAAAAACTAAGTCCCTATGTTCCTGTGTTAAATAATGTATAACCCAAAATATTCAGACCCCCATCTCGAATATCCTGGTCGGTTCATAGTTACAGAAACTATTTCAGTTTACTTAGTATCTTAAACCCCCGTGGGATCTTTGCCATGACAAAATACGGTGCTACAGATTTTGTAACCAAAATTCACAACTTAAACTTGTCATCATGTTAACAAGGCTGTGTAATGAACACCCCTCTAAAACCCTCTTTATATAGAGAAAACTGGGGTTTAAGTGGGTATACATTATTTTTCTTATTTCTGCTCCAATGCATAGGTTGTGGGTACTCGTTAGAACCGCCTCAATGAGGCGGTTCTAACGAGCACCCACAACCTATGTTTGCAGTAAAAATAAGAAAAATATCACGAAATGTCATCAGAAAAGAAGCCATTTTGAAGATTGGGAAAATGCACTATGTCGCACGGCCGTGTTATCGTAATGATCCCACAAAATGCTTTTCCCTTTATAGCAATATTCATGATGATTGCATTAGAGTTGGTGATCATTCCATGTCTTTTGTTTTTTTGATTTGAGGTTTAACGTCCCCGTCAACTCTTTTTAGGCCATTTTGGAGACGTTGCTTCCAATTCTGTGGGATTTTTACCAGACATTGAGTTGAAATGGCATCCCAGCCCCTGCCGCTCAATGAAATCAATAGGGTTTGTATACATGGACGGTTCGACTCGCATCACTTTGCCTTCTAAGCGGTTTACCAGTACCCATGTGCGGTCGGTTTCAGTTCTGCATTTCAAAACTTATAAATATTGTGCTGACTAAACCAATTTTCAACCAATGATGTGAACTACCTTCATGTTTTCGGGTCGATGGTTTATCAGTCAACCCAAAGTTATTGTCATTGCTGATGTCCACGTGACTTTCTCTGTTTTGTGGGAAAACCGGGAAATAGTTATTTATAGAAAATTGCCGAGCGAGGTAAAAGTGTTGCGTAAGAGGGTAATCTATAGAATCTCAGTCGACTGGAATCATATGTTGGGTTTGGCAAACAGTGTAGACATAGATCAGACGCCACAGAACGCGGCGTCTGATTGGGGGTCTACATTGTTCGCTTACAGTTGCAATGCTGCACTAGCTTTGGCAACCCAGGCATTGACTTCATCATCAATGTGCACGGCTCTTGACAGTGTGCTCCCAAGGCAGGTGAACTTGTCAACCACTTGCAATCTTTGACCATAGTTCTTTGTAAGGCTTACCAGGTGCTGGCTGATAGACTACTTCAGTCTTATCAGATGTTGATTGTGAGATTATAGCTATCACAGGAGTCGGATACGTGATCTATACATTTTTGCATCTTCTCTTTTGTGGGAGCACCTTTTGCCATGTGATCAGCAAAGAGGAACTCATCTAGCACCTCTGTCTGCACCTTCGATTTGGCTTGCAACCTTCTGAGATTGAAAAGCTTCCCATCAAAGCGACACCTAATAGGTATGCCATTGTCACCATCCTGGAAAGCATCCGTTAGCATGGCAGAAAACATGCTGAACAGTGTTGGGGCTAACACACAGCCTTGCTTGACTCCCTCCCCACGTTTGGAAATAATATTATTATCTCAGATTCATGCGGTTTTTCTCCCTTTGCAAACTACCTCAAATTTGTACCCTCAATCCGCCCCTTTTCAGAGTCTGCGTACGGCCCTGAACCATGTTCAAAACCGTTGCTACATACATATGGCGAACAGTGCTGACCCTAATCAGAAGCAATGTACTGTCTATCCGATCTCGGTCTACGCTGTATGTCTAATAACGGTATCACCTATAAAGTCTGGGCTACACATTTTTGCTCTTAAACATATCCAATAGAAGTGCGAAAAGTCTATTTTTACTCGACTTAGCATACATTTGTGTAACAGTGTTATGAATGGAATGTTCCGAAGACGTCACGTGACAGCGTGTATTGTTTTTCTTTCGTTACGAGAGCAACCTGGCATTCTTTTACTATTTCGTCTGTTCGTTTAACCCTCAAATGCCACTATTTAAGCACACAGTGTAGTCCCTGTGCAACTTGCTGAGCAGACGCCACACTCTGCGAAGTCTGATCTGGGTTTTCGGTGTTCACACGATTCCTGTCAAGACTCTATAGATAGCTCTTACCTATATGTTGCATCGATAAAAAATAGCGCAACGTTTCAGGTTCTATTAATATTGGGTTTTCCCAAATCAGTGATGGTCACGTGGACAATTGCATGAATTTCGTTTTTCCATTTAGTAAATTTGGGTCGATCGACCCCAAAAGTGGAGAATCCTCCAAAAGCAAAAATCGAAAAGTGGCGAACCCTCTCACGGAGGCGGGGAAACCTCTTGTGGCGAACATGCAAAGATGCGAATCCTCTGACATCCGCCAGGTAGTAATAGTATTATATAATTTCTGCCACTTGAGGCACACCTCCAATCTGGAGTCTTCTTGAGTAAAAAACGTTTGTGGGCGTATATACAGGGACTAAGAAGATGTCTATTCCACCATTCTATTTACATCTTAGGATCAACTGTAAAAGTCTTCAAAAGAAAACCGTTTCCGGGTGATGTGTACTGCGTCATCTTTTCCGCTTTGGGATTAGTGAGAATCGTTTGTATCGTTCGGAATGCAGAATATGGCAGAGGCTGACCGATTGCCTTTCTAGGGCCCTTAGTTGAGATTGGTATTCAACTGCATCAATGCATTATATGACTTAGCTGTGTGAGCATGTTGGGATCATTTTGGGTACATATCATGCGATATTTGGGAAAACCGAAAACAAACTTTTACCGGAAAAAATGAAAACAAATTCTCATAACCGAAAACAAACTATATCACCAACTATACCATGATTATTGTACATTAAGACATATACATGTTTAAATGATATGTAAACAGATAATATATGGCCAAGTTTGGGATAATAATTTGAAATAATAATGGTTGTATTGCCTTTTTATACAATTTTCATAGTTGGACCGGGATCTACACAAGCTGGCGGTACTTACTGTTTGCCTGATCAGAAAACAAAAGATAATATCAGTACATGTATTATACTTTCTAAAATATCAAACGTTTTGGATATCGCATCTCGTGAACAAGTCCGTGAAATGAACACCCCCTAAACCCCACTTTCTATAGAGAAAACTGGGTTTACGGGGGTATACATTTTTTCTTATTTTTGGTACAAGACAGGGATGTCCACTACACGGACTTGTTAATCCGATTTTTTTCCAATGTTTGTTTGATTGGAGGTTTAGCGTCCCCGTCAACACTATTTAGGTCATTAGACGTTCCTTCCAATTTTTGGGACTTTTACCAGACACTGAGATGAAATGACATCTCAAATCCTGTCCCCCAATGAAACCAATAGGGTTAATTTGCATGGACGGCAAATTCTTTTATAACTGCACAATGTCAGGGAACAACTGGTCGTTATGTTGAGGGTCCCCTATACTGTAAATCGCTTATTGTGTACAGAGATGCCAGATGTGTTTACAAAGGTTTGCATTATTTTCTTCATTTTTGCACCAATACGAAAACACACCTGTTGAAATATCGGCCGTTTTAAAACTTTGAGCATTTTCTAATAACAAAGTTCTGATTGTTCAATGTTTCTGCTTAAATCATAGATATTGGGTTCTTGTAAGAGCCGCCTCTGCGAGGTGATCGCCTCTGCGAGGCTTATATTACGAGTACTTTTTCAGCAGAAATAAATAAAATGATAAATGCCTCTGTAAACACCTGTTTTACTTTTTAGTGGGACAAAATTATACAGGCATGTTTTTCGTATTGCCAGGGGAAAAAAAAAAAGTATAGGCGTGTTTTCGTGATGGGGTTCAGTGGTTCCTTCCAGTGAATGATTATGCATGCGCATTCGTCGGAATCAGTTAAGAACTGCTCAGAACCAAAAGGTTATAAGGGAGATCACTCAGGAAGTAATTTGATTTCAAATGAACCGGCGCATGGCGGAGCCTATGGTGTGGCCTGTGCGTTCACCGGGGGCTTAAATTAACCTGCGCACCAAATCCCCTGTGACGAGGCAGTTTGATTGTCTCTTTGCATGGGCCGTGGCTTGTGGGGGTACATACCATCAGCGAGGAATTTGATCAGGCTGCGCGAATGCGCAGTCTGATCTGAGTCTTAGCTGGTCGCTCAGGCATTCTTGCGGGATTTGTCATGCGCTGTTTATCGCTGGTCAAAATAAAAGCCGGTATTTAGGGTAACCCCCCCCCCCACACACACACACACACACACTTTTTCACATAGGTCAGTTATATTAATATGATTGATGGATGGTCTGACAATTTAATAATCTCTTAAGCAGGATTTGATAGAACATTCTTTCTTAATTATCACGTAACAGTTCTTAAGTTTGGGAGGAGGGGGATTATTTCTTATTAAGTCCCCTATCATTATGAAAACACGCCTATACAAATACATTGTCAATTTTTCAATTATTTTGGGTGGTAACAGGGGGAATTTTGCTTACCCCTGGAAACCACGGTTTTACCTTTTAAAGGTGGGGTTTGAGGGGATCGGAATCATATAGGCGTATTTTCATGATTTCAAGTGTAATTCGCCACCAACGGAAATGCATCTGTAACTCATTCCAAGTCGGCATGACCGCAACCTGTCTTTTTTTTTCAGTATTTTACATTTTTGCGGGAAATCTGAATGGTAGTTTTAGACGTCCTTTAAGTAACGTTTCTTGATGACGTGCAGTTGTATATGTTCTTGTCTTCACGACGTTGTTAGTTACCTGTCATTAAAAATATGTCGCCGAAGAAGACCGGGGTTCCGGTTGAAACGTCCGGCAAAATAAAAGACTTTTAGTTGGTTTTCTTTTGAAAAAAGACTTTGATATATATATAGACAGAAAATAAAATCACTGAATCACTGAACATATATAATTATCTGTCTACATATCATTCAAACATGTATGTTTCTAAATGTACAATAATCATGGTATAATTGGTGATATAGTTTGTGTTCTGTTATGAGAATTTGTTTTCTTTTTTTTCGGCAAAAGTTTGTTTTCGGTTTTCCCAAATACCCTCATATCATGCATGTTCGGTGAAGCTGGTTTTGGTTGAAAGCCGCCCTGTTCAACTGTAGAACATTTGATCCTGTCACAAGTCTCAGCTTAGTCTTCACACGTGTGACGTCTCTCACTTCTCTGGTGTGCTGTATCAACCAGTGGAGCGCTTTGGTGCAGTGGTAGCGCATCGGATTTGTGATCGAGAGGTTGCGGGTTCGAGCCTCACGCTGAACAAAGTCTTGTGTCCTTGAGCAAGGCACTTCATCCACATTGCTTAAAAAAGTACAATTTAGGATTAAAACAAAAACACATAATACATTTAAAGCAAAATAAAAGATAAAATGAAACTTGAATGGATTTAAGGGTTCTTAAATTTCTTCAGTCATGTTTAATTTCTTCTGGATAAATGTTATGGTAGTACTAGATCAAATGTTACAATGATTATAATAATCCAAACGAATATTTCTGAATAAGAGTTTTTGATCACAGAACTCAGATAGAAGGAATTATATCCAAATTTTAACACATTGACTATCCAAATGATAACTGAATAACACACTTTATATTTTGAAACTTATGCACTGGTGAGAATAGGATATTTATATATATAGCTATACTAATCAAAATTATAACAGCATCTACATTATTCATTCATGCACATAATCTTTAAGCTATGTAGGCGGTCTACGTATCCTTGTCGATCTGCGCGGCAAGTCTGTAGTGATGGCTGGTACCTTAATCTGGTGCATCGCCTCGCCAAGGTTTAATTTGCATATCCTCTGCTATATCTGTCCCAGGTAAATCTGGCGGATTTAAGACAGATTTGAAATGTGAAGAATTTCTCGTTACTTCCCTGTCTTCCTTTTTAGCTGTTATCATACTCCCTTTTCCTGAACAACTTCCAATGGTTTGGGATCAATCGGAGTAGAGAATTTATTCTGTTTTTCCTGTTTAACTAGAACCGTATCTCCATTTTTAAAAGTTTGAAGGTTTAGCATTTCTGCGATTGTCAGCATAATCCTTCATTTTCTGCTTCATTTGTTTGTCACATGACTTAGCTTTTGAATGACAGGCATCTGGTCTTGTTTTAACCGGTGAGTTAGGGATTTTAATGTTTATTTCCCTATCAAAGAATAAGACACATGGAGGCTGTTTTGTCGATGGGTGTGTCGTCATACGGTAATTCCTCAAAAAAAGCATACATGTCTTGTTTCCAATTTTTGTTTTGTGTGTAAGCTGCGCGGATTGCTTTTCCTAATGACCTCATAAAGCGTTCGCACTGCGCATTATTTTGTGGGTATCTAGGTGTTATTTGCCTGTGATGGAACCCTAGATAATCAGAAAACTGTTCACAAACGTGACGACATAGGAGGCCCATTATCATATTTCAGCGTTTTGGGGACTCCATATTCAGCAAATATCTTGTCAAGCACAGGTAGCACCGTTTTTGCATTGATCGAGTTCAAAATTTCAACAATTGGAAATCTAGAATACTCGTCCATGAGCACCATTACATATTTTCCATCAGGAAATGATCCTGCAAAGTCTGAGCTTACTTCATCAAACACATTGTCTGGCATTTTGCTCATTTGTAATGGTTCAGGTATGTAACTAGGCGTTACCGCTAAACAGGGAATATAACTTTTGCATGTCTCTTCAAAGAGTTTGTCTATGTTTGGAAAGTATACCTTTTCGCGAAGTAGCTGTTTAGTCCGTACAATACCTTGATGTCCTTCATGCGCAAGGGAAATTACTTTATTTTGTAGAGATTTGTGAATAACCAGCCTTGTTTCATGTAACAATAAGTCGCCATTTACATGTGTAAATACTGTCAGTTCATTTTTAACATTTGTCAACCGTGCTGTTTTCACCATAACGACTTGTCCATGTTCCCGTTTTCACATTTTGGTGACCATTTGCAAATCAGCATCCTGACCCGTTGCGCGCACAATTTCCTCGAGATGCATTGCCTTTGGAATGTCATGTCTCACAATGAAGGCAACGTATTCCTCTGCTATTTTTGATGACTGATAATCCTTTGATTTTTTCTTGTCAGGGTGACGGCTGATATAATCACTCATGGTTAAATGTCCTGGTTTGAAACGAACATCAAAGTCATACGCTTGTAACCCTATACGCCAACGTTCGAGTCTCATTGGGGGTTTAGACTTGGGGTTTCCATAAATGTTTTCGAGTGCTTTTGCATCACTGATTAATGTAAACTTGTCTCCAAACAAGTAAATATGCCAATGTTCAATGGCCCTTACTATGGCTAAATTTTCCTTTTCTGTCTGCGAATAGCGTTTTTTTCGTTCTGTAAGTGCCTTACTCGCATAACAGACAACTTTTCCGTCTTGGAGCATTATGCCAGCTAATCCAACTGGGCTTGCGTCCACAATTATTTCAGTTTGTCGTTTCGGATCGAAGTACGTCATGACTGTCTCACTGCTGAGCGCTGACTTTAACTGATCGAATCCGTCTTATTGTTCTAGGTTCCATTGCCTAGTTGCCTCTTTTTTGAGTAATGCCTAGGTGGTTCAGTAATGGTAGAATAATGTGTTTTAAACCTTGAGAGAAAGTTTGTCAGTGGCCAGAAAACTTCTTACCTCTGACACATTCGTGGATGGAGGAGCATTTTTTAATTACCTCACACTTCTTGGGATAGGCAGATATTCCATTTTCTCCGAACACATATCCAAAGAATTCAAGTTTCCGCTTATTGAACTCACACTTTCCTTTGTTTAAAGTCAGGTTTTTGTCCTGAAGCCTTTTTAATACGGCTTCCAACCGTTCATCATGTTCTTTTTGATTGCGTCCGTGCACTATAATATCATCACTGATGTTGCGTACACCTTGCAAACTTTCTAATGAAGTGCTTACTTTGTTTTGGAAAATTTCCGCTGCACTGTTTATTCCAAAATTTAAACGTTTGTATCTACGTAATCCAACGTAAGTTGTGAAAGCTGATTTCATTTGTTTTACTCTTGGGCTTGGGCGCGACTACTATCGGCGATACCCAGTCCGTGGGACCATCTACCCATTCAATAATGTCCAACTCCTCTAGACGTTTTAATTCAGCTTCAACCTGTTTCCTGAGTTAAAACGGTATTCTCCTATGTGGTTGTGTTACTGGCTGAACATTTGAGTCGACATATAACTCTATTTCAGTGTCTTTCAATTTCCCTATTCCTTTGAAACCTTTTGAATATTTCTGACACAAATAGTCCACCTTACTTGTCTCTATTGAATGTATTTCAGGTACAACTTGTAAATCCACTGAAGTCATGTAAGAAAGCAAATTTCCACTGTTACCCTGCGTAACATAGAAAGGCGCTGTGGTCAGTTTACTTTCTGTGTCTATTGTCGCTGAAAACTTTCCCAGTAACGACACTTTTGCATCTGCACCGTATGCATGGACCTTTGTGTCGGACTTGGACAATTTTGGATGATTTGTCATTGATTTGTACGCCTGTTCATCTATGACATTGATAGAACTTCCGGTATCCACTAAAATAGTAATTGGATTTTCATTCACCTTCATTTTGATCTTTGGACGTGATGTCACAGAGTTTAGATTGCATAGGCCAAATAGATACTTACCCGACTCATCATCACTGCTACTGTCATTGTTCTTATCATTATTATCTACGGTGTGAACAGTTTTTGATCTTATCTGTCTTTTCTTCGATCTACAGACTGACTCAAAATGATTTTTCTTGTGGCAATAATTACAAAATTAACCTTCTGCTGGGCATCTTAAATTCCTGTGAAGATAATTACTTTCCACAATTTCTACATTTGGCATTTTTCCTTTTCTCCTGTTTCACAGATTGTTGTTGTTTTTTGTTGTTGTTTAGGTAAACGTGGTTTAAACCTGCTTTTTCCAACTGCACTCGTTTCGGCTGAATTGCTTTCAGTTTGTGACGCTTGTGATTCTGAAACTTCTAACGCCCTCGCAGCTTTTATTAAATTATCCAGGGATAACTCCTCACGTAACGCTTCACGTCTTAGTCTAGTGGAAGAACAACCTTGTATTATTTGAGATTTTATTTCTTTGTCCTTGTCCGTGAAGTCGCAATTTTCTGAGAGTGTTCTTAGCTTGGTATGAAAACTGTCTATGTTTTCGTTTGCTTCCTGTTTTGACTGGCCGAATTTATAGATTTCAAACTCTGTACATCTTTTAGGAGCAAAATAGCCGTTTAATTTAGTTAGCGCTGTGACATAGTCATTGCCAGTGTCCGTTAATGTGTCAAAAATCTCATTGACTTCCTCACCTGCATAGTGAAGCAACAAGGCACGTTTTCTCTTGTCATCCTTGATATTAAGACCAATCAGTAAGTTTTCCAATCGACCAGCGAATGTCAACTGCCGGTTCATGAACACTGAAGTAAGGAAACACCGATAATCCTTGTGCCATCATTAAATAAAATGTAGCATCAGTTTTACTTATGAAACATTTTAATGTCATGTTATGTCAAGTGAAGTTTATCAAACTTTTAATTCTAACTTGTATGTGTCCATTTTGTCCATGCGTATTAGCTCATTTATAGGTTTAATAAGCAAAATCCATTTTTCACCTTGTCGCCATTGTAAAGTCCCTTGATCTTGAGGGTGGGGGGGGGGGGGGGGGAGAGACAATGAATAAAGACGTTCGGACGATTGTAAACATGTTTAATGCATAACATCTAAAGCAAAACTAACAAACACCCACAATATAATGTGCTTGCAGGTGTATAGAAAGTAGTTCCTGTATCCTATAAGGCAATAGGGTTGGAGCTATGTAAAATAGCTTAATACATTATAGTAATGCTCAGATGTGAGCGAGTAGCAATAATAGGAGAAAAAAAAGAAAACCAGTGTTTTTTGCCAGGGATATAAAGTTCTGTGTTAAGGTACTGCAGGGAGGGATACAATATCAGCTTTCCAAGCAGGCACTCAACGTTGAACTAACGTTGAAAACGTTTCAACGTTAATTCAATGTTGAGTCAACGCTTTTGTGCCTGCTATCTATCTATCTTCATATACTGAGTCGGTCATACTTGGCCATTGCCTGCAGGGTTCTCTCTGATACTTGAGGACCAGTGTGGAGCGTGATAGCTCAGTGGTTAGTGCACTCGCCTCTGATGCTAGAGGTCCCGGGTTCGATCCCCGGAAGCGGCGATAAAATTTCGGTGTCCGAACACGCTCCATTGGCATCATTTGCAGGGATGAATGTCATAAAGTGCACCGTCCTTCGGATCGGGACGTTAACTGGAGGCCCCCTGTGCAGGGAGAACCATCCCCTGTGCAGGTTAAAGATCCCTACCGTAATTACATGATTACTGTGTAGGATTTCATCCTGCAAAACCTGGAGTGTATGTCATATACACCTGCGGTAATGGTCAAATGTGACCGACGCAGTATCAGAAGATAGATAGATAGTACCTATTACACACTTTTTCACTGTGGCCCTCCACCTCACCTTGGTTTGTGGGTCGTCTAGTAGGTTCCAAGCTTGAAGTAGGTCATACTTGAAGTTTGTGAACGGCAATATACCAGCTGCTGCTGAAACTCTACGATGATTCGGTACTTTGCTGCACCTTCGATTCTTGGCACGAACATTAAACTAATAGTTTCTTTCCAGGGAATTCACCGATTCCGCAACTTCCGGTTTGAATTTTCCCCGATTATTTTCATTTTTCGAGAAATGATTCCCATAAGATGCATTAGGAATTTTCCATTTCTTGAAAACCTTTATCAGCTTAACAGAAAGTTGATGCCTGGATTAAAGTAACAAGGTAAGGAGACACCATAATCCATAAATTCATCAATTTTTTCAGACATGTCAACGTGCGATTTAGCACATATGTTAATATTTCCAAAATCCAGAGATAGGGAATTGTTAAACTTCATAATTAGACCTGAATCAGAATTGTTATTGGTCACTGTCTTAATTCCATTTATCCCCAGTAGCTATGTCATGGGCAGTTCCCAACTAGTTTTCACCGAAATGACCACTTGGGACGGGCCTCCGTGGCCTAGTGGTTAAGAGCACTGACTCTTGATCATTAGGTCTCTCACCGCTGTGGTTTGAGCCTCGCTTGGGTCACATGTGAGACGCCAAGTTCTGCAACTGAAGGTCAGGTGTTTTTTCTCCGGGTACTCTGGTTTTCTCAAGAAAAGGAGAAAAGACAGTAGGCTAATCCTTTTATACAAAAGTCTAAAGGGTGCTGCCAGCATCCAACAGATCAGAATCAGAATTGTTACTGGTGACACGTCAAATGACATTCATACACCAGGACCTGTGATATGGGAAGTTAGTCCCTAGCTCTAACCAAAGATGTAAACTTAGCTACACAATCCTCAGCACCTTCAGCCGTCAAAATAATAGAATCGGGAAGGGCATTCCAATTTCTAATGGTTCGGGGGAAAAACGATTCTTTATAAATATCCGTTCTTGCAGTAAGGGTCTGAAACGTCATTGAATGGTGTTTTCTACAATGCCTAGCTGGGGGAACAAGGTCATCTGTTGGAATGCTGGCAGCACCCTTTAGACCTTTGTATAAGAGTATGAGCCTACTGTCTCTTCTCCTTTTCTTTAGAGACTCCCATCTTAATTTTCCTAGAAGTCCAGTCATGCTCCCAGTTTCAAAGCAATAATTTCCAGTTACAAATGTAGCAGCTCTATTCTGAACTTTTTCAATTTCTTCATTTAGGACCACTCCGCTTGGGTCCCAGATGCAACGACCATATTCCAAGATTGGGCGAACAAGTCCCCTGTATGCTGTTTCTTTCACATCCTGAGGACACTGATGAAGATTTCGCCTCAGGAAACCAAGTGTTCTATTCGCCTTTGTACACATATTGCTAATGTGTGTATTCCATCTCAAATCGTGAGTGATTGTCACACCAAGGTATTTAATGGAATTCACATTTTCGAGGACCGTTCCCTCTAAGGTGTAAGAAGCCTCAACTTTATTAGATCTCTTCCTTGTTATCTGCATAATATTGCATTTAACTGGTTGAAATCTCATGCCCCATTTTCTGGCCCAACATCCTAATCTATCTATGTCAGCCTGAAGTTTCAGTGAGTCATCTGTATCTCTAATTTCCCGGTAACAAACACAGTCATCTGCGAACAGTCTTATTTCTGAGTCAATATCAGTGGAAATATCATTGATGTACAGGGAGAACAATAGAGGACCAAGAACGGTCCCTTGTGGGACTCCAGACAAAACTGGCGCCCATACTGAAGATTCACCATTAACAACAACACGCTGTTTTCTGTAGCAAAGGAAGGAATCTATCCATTTAAGAGTCTTCCCACCAATTCCATAACCAAATAATTTGGATTTAAGTAGTTCATGAGGAGGGGTGTCAAAAGCCTTCTCAAAGTCCAGAATAAATGTGTCCACCTGCCCCCCTTTGTCCAGGATTTTTGCCCAATCATTAATAACCGTGCTCAACTGAGTTTCGCAACTATGCCTTTTCCTAAATGCATGTTGTCTGTCTGACAAAAGTTTATGTTCATCCAAGTGGGCCATGATGTTTGAGCAGACTATGTGTTCAAGCAATTTACATAGAACACAGGTCAGTGACACCGGGCGATAATTACGAGCAAGAGCCCTGTCCCCTTTTTTGAAAAGTGGACAGATGTTCGCTAGGAGCCATTCTTTGGGAATTTCACCCGTATCGAGAGATTGTTGGAAAAGATGAGCAAAAACTGGACCTAACTCGTTTGCTAGTTCCCTCAGGACTCTAGGATGAAGCTCATCAGGCCCTAAAGCTTTAGAAGGGTTCAAGCCTTTAAGTAATTTGATCACTCCCGCAGAGGATACAACAATATTTTCCATGAAAGGGGCGATCTTCCAGTCAATGGAACCTCGTTGAACTCAGTTTTATTAAATGCATCATTGAATTGACCAACCAATTCCTCTGCCCTTTCAGAGTCCGATTCAGCGACCCCGTTCCCTCCTCTTTTATTAAGGGGTGGGATACCTTGCCTATCTTTCTTCTGGCTATTGATATATATGTAGAAGTCTCTGGGATTCGCCTTTACATCACCTACCAAGTTATTTACATACTGATCATGCTGATTTTTGATGTCATTTTTAATTTCTCGTCTCAAGTTTTCAAATTTTGCTCTAAGTTTACTACTTCCCGACTTTTTTGCCTTAGCATGAATCTTATTTCTCCTCCGAATTTTTCTTCTTATTTCTGGTGTGATCCAAGGAATTGAAGATACAGACCTGCTAGTTTTGGAGGGGATATGATTTTCGGACGAAGCTTGAATGAAAGACTTTATCAAATCAAAGTTCTCCTGGACAGGCCGAGCGTCTGAATGACCATTAAAGTATTTCTCTCTTGCAAATTTTAGGGCATCCTTCCTCATAGTTTCATAGTCACCCTTTTGATATAAGTACACCTTTCTACGAGGTTTCTTTATAGGTGGTATGAAGATTTTCAAAAATCCAGAGACAATATCATGATCACTTAGTTTGTCCGGGGATTGAATATCCCCAAACTGTCCTGGCAAAGTTGTAAGAATCAAATCCAAAGTGTTTCTATCTCGAGTAGGGAAGTCAACAACCTGTTCCAAGCCATGATCATTCATGATGTCGACCAACACCTGTCCCTCTGACGGACTCAGCATCGTGCCTTGTTTGCTGAGCCTATCTGGCCAAACAATCTCTCTGAAGTTGAAGTCGCCTAAGACATGTACTGCAGGAAGTTTTTTACCCTTATTCTGAGACTTAATGCGATTAAGCTGATCTTTAAATAAGTGGAAGTTTTCGACAGTGTCGTTAGGTGGTCGGTACCAACTTGCAATAAAGTGGGAAGTTTTGTTTGCAAAAACCTTAACCCAAACAGATTCTGAATCGTTTTCCAGTTCCATGAATGGCATATGAGGGATATCTCTGTGAACGAGCAACATCACCCCGCCGCCATGAGTGTTTCTATCTTTTCTGTAGACACTGTAATCGCAAGTTTCAGGGAAAAGCTCCGAAGTCATAATTGAACTGTCAATCTTTGTTTCCTGAATGGCCACAATATGTGGTTGATGAGTATCAAGGAAAGCTAAAAGTTCAAGTATCTTTCCTCTTAAACCGTTAATGTTTAACAGATGACCTTGTTCCCCCAGCTAGACACTGTAGAAATCACCATTCGTTGGCGTTTCAGACCCTTAGCGCAAGAACTGACATTTATAAAGAGTCGTTCTTTCCCAGAACCATTAGAGATTGGAATGCCCTTCCCGATTTGATTATTTCGACAGCTGAAGGTGCTGGTGTATGAATGTCATTTGACGTGTCACCAGTAACAATTCTGAAAAAATTCTGATTCTGAAGATTGTGTAGCTTAATTTACCTCTTTGGTTAGAGCTAGGGACTAACTTCCCACATCACAGGTCCTGGTGTATGAATGTCATTTGACGTGTCACCAGTAACAATTCTGATTCTGATTTCGCCCACCTCTGATTAACGATCGGCTTGATATGAGTGAAATAATTTTGAAAGGGCCGTAAAACCAAAAAAAATGACCACTTGGGCTATGTCATCCCCTGTGCAGGTTAAAGATCCCTAGAGCCTTAAAGATCCCTACCGTAATTACATGGTTACTGTGTAGGCTTTCATCCTGCAAAACCTGGAATGTATGTAATAAACACCTGCGGTAATGGTCAAATGTGACCGACGCAGTATCAGTAGATAGATAGATAGATAGAACAAGATAATTCACTAAAATAGTTTCTGGACAGTTCACCGACACAATTGAAGACAATTGGCTGACACTTTTTGAAGACAATTCACCGACACATTTGTTCAGTTGATAATTATGATTGGTAATAAGACTCTTATGCTACAAACTTCACATGAAGAGACTGTATTTATGCAATATTAACAAGGAGGTTCCCAGCGGGTTGTTGTTAATGGTGAATCTTTGGCGTGGGCTCCAGTTTTGTGGAGCGTGATAGCTCAGTGGTTAGTGCACTTGCCTCTGATGCTAGAGGTCCCGGGTTCGATCCCCGGCAGCGGCGATAAAATTTCGGTGTCCGAACACGCTCCATTGGCATCATTTGCAGGGATGAATGTCATTAAGTGCACCGTCCTTCGGATCGGGACGTTAACTGGAGGGCCCCTGTGCAGGGAGAACCATCCCCTGTGCAGGTTAAAGATCCCTACCGTAATTACATGATTACTGTGTAGGCTTTCATCCTGCAAAACTGGAGTGTATGTAATATACACCTGCGGTAATGGTCAAATGTGACCGACGCAGTATCAGAAGATAGATAGATAGATAAGGGACCGTTCTTGGACCACTTTTGTTCTCCCTGTACATCAATGATATTTCCACTGACGTTGACTCAGAAATAAGACTGTTCGCAGATGACTGTGTTTGTGACCGGGAAGAGATACAGATGACTCAGTGAAACTTCAGGCTGACATAGATTAGGATGTTGGGCCCGAAAATGGGGCATGAGATTTCAGCCAGTTAAATGCAATATTATGCAGATAATTAGGAAGAGATCTAATAAAGTTGAGGCTTCTTACACCTTAGAGGGAACCGTCCTAGAGAATGTGGACTCCATTAAATACCTTGGAGTGACAATCTCACACAACTTGAGATGGAATACTCATATTAGCAACATGTGTACTAAGGCAAATAGAACGCTTGGTTTCCTGAGGCAAAATCTTCATCAGTGCCCTCAGGATGTTAAAGACGCAGCATATAAAGGTCTTGTTCGCCCAATCTTGGAATATGGTAGTTGTATCTGGGACCCCAGTGGAGTGGTCCTTAATGATGAAATTGAGAAAGTTCAGAATAGAGCTGCTAGATTTGTAACAGGCAATTACTGCTTTGAAACTGGGAGCAGGACTAGAATACTTGGAAAAATGGGAGTCTCTCAAGAAAAGGAGAAAAGACAGTAGGCTAATCCTTTTATACAAAGGTCTAAAGGGTGCTGCCAGCATTCCAACAGATGACCTTGTTCCCCCAGCTAGACACTGTAGAAATCACTATTCGTTGGCGTTTCAGACCCTTACTGCAAGAACTGACATTTATAAAGAGTCGTTCTTCCCCAGAACCATTAGAGATTGGAATGCCCTTCCCGATTTGATAATTTCTACAGTTGAAGGCGCTGATGATTGTGTAGCTAAATTTACCTCTTTGGTTAGAGTTAGGGACTAACTTACCACATCACATGTCCTGGTGTATGAATGTCTTTTGACGTATCACCGGTAACAATTCTGATTCTGGTGTTGGTATGGGGTAACAAGACATTTTGTCCCAAGACATTTGCCCCTGGTCATTTCCCCCCTAGTCATTTCCGCCTCCTTTTTTGGCCCCTAGTCATTTTGCCCCCAACCCTAGTCGTTTTGCCCCCAAAATATTTCCCATATTTTTTATATATATAAAAGATTTTATTATCTCCATGTGTGACAGAGAGAAAGAGAGAGAGAAAAAAACATGTAATTTGAATGAATTTGTTAATTAGGAATTATGATAAGTATAACCTGTTTTGATCAATACCATTTGTAGTGTTTACGGTAATCTACTAGCTGCCAATGAGATTTATAATAGGCGGAGCTTCGTATTCATGAGCAGTCGCTCGTCAGTAATTATATGCGAGCACATGATATACTTGGTTGGAACTTTGAGTAGAATAGATGCTTAAATAAAACAACAAAAAACTAAACCAATGGACTTGTCATTGCAACAGTCACAAAACATTACAATGGCGACGAGAAAGGGATAAAAAAGGAAAGAAAAGAAACTATGTTACATAATGTGTTTTAATGCAAGGATGTAATTTGACTGTAATAGTCAAAAAACAAATATGAAAATAAAAACAATGAAATGGATTAAATTCCGATACTAAACCAAAGTGTTAGAAAAAAAAAAAAAAAACAATGGCGGCAAAGCTTGATCTATCCAGTCCGGGACGATTTAAAGTGTCAGGGGAACACACTAACCTGAACAAAGCTTGGGAACAATATCTCAAACGGTTTGAATACTACATAAAAGCAGCAAACATAACAAAGGACGAGCAGAAACGTGCATTACTATTACATATTTCGGGATATGAAGTGCAAGATATATTCGAAACGTTTGAAGACCAGGGTACAACGTATGAAGACGCTGTCAACAAACTTTCGACCTATTTCGAACCTAAGAAAAATATCGCGTATGAGAGACATGTGTTCCATAAAGCGAAACAAAGTGCTGACGAAACAATTGACAATTACATTGTAAGATTGTCGAAATTAGCAGTGTCCTGCGACTTCACAGACAAACACGAAATGGTCCGTGACCAAGTTGTGAACTCCTGCTACTCAGCAAAACTGAGGAAAAAATTACTTGAAGAAGACAAGTTAACCTTGGATAAGGTACAAACAATATCACGTACCCATGAACTCAGTGAAACACATTCTAAGCGCATGGAGATACCCGACGAAAGTTCAGCAAATGTCGGGACAAACAACGAAGAAGTCAACCGGGTGCGACACAACAAATCAGGTCGCAACAGAAACCGTGGGGCTAGACCACAAAACTACGACCGGGCAACCAAACCTATGGGCCAGGTATTCAAACAACCAAACAGAAGAACACAGGGGGACACAACAGCCGTTTGCTATCGATGTGGCGAAAGCGGACATTACGGGAAATCATGTGAAAAAACAAAGGACGTCACGTGTTATGCGTGCGGGGGGAAAAGACACTTTGCGAAAATGTGCAAATCAAAAGTGAAAAAAGTGCATGTTCTTTCGGAAAATAATGAGGGAGCTGAGGATGAGAGAGAGGAATTATTTGTGTTACAAGGTAAGAATGACGCCACTTTATCATTACCTGTAGAGGGGAAACTAATTGATATTTTGATTGACAGTGGGGCTTCAACTAATGTAATTGACAAATCAACATATGAACAGGTTAAAACCACAGAAAACTACCTCTCAAAATCACATGCCAAAATATACCCATATGGAAGCAAAACTCCTTTAGACTTGCTAGGCAAAACAAAATTAAAAGTGCAAATCGGAAGCTCTCAGCATGAGATAGAGTTTCAGGTAGTCAAAGGCACAGGTAAACCATTAATTGGCCGCAAATCAGCTACCGAGTTAGGTTTACTGCACATCGGCATAAGCAATGATTGTTTATCACTAGAACAAATCAATATTTCGCATGAAAACACAGACTCAATAATAAGGTCATTTGAGGATAGGTTTAAAGGGACCGGCCGACTGAAAGATTTTCAGTTAGACTTACAGATAGATAAGTCAGTGACACCTGTTGCACAGCCGTTGCGTCAAATACCATTTAAGATGAAAAAACAAGTTGAAGATAAGATAGATGAGTTAGAGAGAAATGACATAATTGAAAAAATGACAGGGCCCACACCTTGGGTGTCAAATGTAGTTCCGGTACCAAAACAAAACAATAGCGTAAGATTAGCAATCGATATGCGCCAAGCCAACAAGGCAATTATGAGGGAAAGATTTCCAATGCCAAATATTGATAGTACTCTACAGCAAATGAACGGAGCAAGCATATTTTCCCGATTGGACCTCGTTGAGGCGTTTCACCAGATCGTTCTCAGCGAAAGCAGTAGGTACATAACGACCTTTGTATGTCATAAGGGTCTATACAGGTACAAACGTCTAAACTATGGAATTTCGTCTGCGTCAGAATTATTTCAGCGCATTTTGCAACAAATCTTGCAAGACATACCTAATTGCAAGAACATAGTCGATGACATAATTATCTATGCAGATAACCAAGAAGACCACGACAAGGTCTTGAAAATGGTCCTCACCAGATTGCGCGAAAAGAATTTGACGCTAAACAAAAACAAATGTGAATTCAATAAATCAGAATTGAAATTCATGGGACATGTTTTGTCAAAAAATGGCATTCAGATCGATGAAGCCAAAGTGAAGGCCGTTCGAGACGCAGAACCGCCGAAAAATGCAAATGAAGTATTGTCGTTTCTAGGATTAGTCACGTTCTGTGCAAAATTCATAAGAAACTACGCTACAACTGCAGAACCTTTGCGTAAGTTAACGCGCGGCCATATTCCTTGGGAATGGGGGCCAGAGCAACAAACTGCTTTTGAGACGTTGAAACAACGTTTGATTAGCGCAGAGGTCATGGCTTATTACAATCCATCAGCCGAGACACATTTAATTGTAGATGCAAGTCCGTGCGGCGTAGCTGCAATATTAAACCAAAAACAATCAAACGGTGATGTACGTCCAGTTGCGTACGCAAGTAGAACGTTAACGCCGACTGAGAGACGTTACTCACAAACTGAAAGAGAAGCATTAGCGGTAGTATTTGGGATTCAAAGATTCCACATTTACCTGTATGGTATGCAGAATTTTACGGTTTATTCAGACCACAAAGCACTTGAAAGAATTTTCACCAGCGTACATCAAGCACCCACAAGAATTCAAAACTTTGTTTTGAAACTACAGCCGTATAGTTTCACAGTTAAGTTCTTGAAGGGGTCAGAAAATATCTCTGATATTCTTTCTCGCACTCCGATTCCTGAATCGAACAATGAAACATGTGACCTCACCGAGAAATATGTCAATTATGTAATGGAATCTAGCTTGCCCATTGCGTTGACCTTAGATGAAGTGCAGAGAGAATGCGAAACAGATGATACTCTCGCCAAGGTGCGAAAATGCATTCAGGGAAATAGATGGGGAAAATCAGATATTCTGAGACCTTATCGTCAAGTAAAAAATGAACTGACCGTCAAGGGCTTTGTTATCCTTAAAGGTAATAAAATAATCATACCCACATCCTTACAGAGGCGTGTGTTAGAATTGGCACACGAAAGTCATCAAGGAATCGTCAAAACAAAACAATTACTTAGAGAAAAGGTATGGTGGCCTAACATAGACAATGATGTTTTGAACAAAGTCAAAACATGTCATGCATGTCAGGTAACATCCGTACCGCCGAGGGAACCACCAGTCGTAATGACAAAACTGCCAGATGGTCCCTGGCAACAATTGGGGATGGACCTGACAGGTCCGTTTGAAAACAAATACTATATCCTTGCAGTGATTGACTATTACTCGCGCTTCCCGCTCGTAGAAATTATCACATCAATCACCAGTCAAACAATGATCAGTCACTTGAGAAAATGGTTCTCAATTCTAGGATATCCGCTAGAAATACGCACAGACAATGCACAAAATATGGTAAGCGCGGAAATGGAGTTATTTTTCAAAGAAAACGGCATTAAGCATTCTTACTCCATGCCATTCTTTCCTCGCCAAAATGGGGAAATTGAGCGCTTCAACCGTTCATTGAAAAAGTGTGTACAGTCTGCTATCGCAGAAAATAAAAACTGGCGCACAGAGTTACAGACATTTCTACTACATTACCGTGCCACAACCCATTCGACAACAAATGTCAGCCCAGCCGAGGCATTACTAAACCGACCCATTAGGACAAAATTACCCGAAATGCCACAGTTTACAGTACCCAGCAAACTGAAGACACAAGACAAAAAACAAAAAGAGAAAATCAAATACCATGCTAACAAGGCAAAACCAATTACATACAGAAAGTTTTCTGTGGGACAACCAGTTCTAATTCTAAAACAAACAAAGGGCAAAATACTTTCAAACTGGGACAGCAAAATTTACAGGGTTGTTAGTCAAAATTACACTTCCTTGAAGCTGCAATCAAATAGTGGCGACATTCGTTACCGTAATGTGTGTCATGTCAGACCTTATTTTGCACCAGGAAATAAACAAACAAACTCTCACAGACTTGAACCACGGCGAATTAATTTGAGAGACAGACAGACGATAAAAACGCCAGTGAGATTCAGAAATGGTGTACAATGAGGAAAATAAACTGTTAACCAGACCCACACGAAATGTTAAATATACAGAACATTTAAAATCTATCCGCAGTTCAGTCATAAATTTGCGGGTTTTGTTTTCCTTTTTAACATGTTGCATAAATTGCCGTGAATTCTAAGCTCTGCAAATAATTATTTTGTCAGGTTTTGTTGAAATATGTACCTAACATTTTCATGAGCAATTATTTATGTCAGATTTTATCAGTAACATGCTATGCCAAAGCAAATTTATATGAGAAATTTATTTCAAAAGGGAGAAAGGTGTAGTGTTTACGGTAATCTACTAGCTGCCAATGAGATTTATAATAGGCGGAGCTTCGTATTCATGAGCAGTCGCTCGTCAGTAATTATATGCGAGCACATGATATACTTGGTTGGAACTTTGAGTAGAATAGATGCTTAAATAAAACAACAAAAAACTAAACCAATGGACTTGTCATTGCAACAGTCACAAAACATTACACCATTAATCACATTGTTTATTTGATTTGGCACATTAATCACACAATTAATGCGATTAATGATGAGGTGTGAAAACACACGCTCTTTGCAATGTTAAACGTCTTCAATTATCGCTTAAGCACCTTTACCGGTTTTGTTTTAAATTGGTCGGTTGGTTCGTTAACAGAGTCAGCCAGCAAAGATTAATGGGGAGATGTGAAAACACATTCTCTATGAAAAATTAATTGTCTTTAATTCTCTCTTTTTCACCTTTAAATTGGTCGCAGTGTCAGCAAGTAACGGTTGAAAATGGTAAAATTGTCATAATTGGCTTATCTTTTGTTTCTAGAAATCTTTCAAACGCCGACGATTCGAATATGTAAGCTTCGCCCAAACATCATTCATCTTTGAATTTGTTATTTTTTGTTAATTGTACTCTGTTTTTGTTATAACATTTTTTTTCAGACCAGACAAAGTACTCGTGAAGCTATATTTTGCAAACATAGGTTGTGGGTGCTTGTTACAGCCGCCAAATTGGGACGGTTCTAACGAGTACCCACAACCTATGACTTTGAACTGAAATAAGTAAAATAATTAACACCACCGTAAACCTCTGTTTTCCCTATATGATGGGGGGTTAAGGTGGGTTTTTTGAAGAAAACAGCCTTGTTAATTTTTTTTAGTGTAACAAGTCCTAGTCACACCTCCCCGAGTGGCCACTTTTAAGGCCCGGTGCCGGCTGGTAACTAAGGATAAGTTATGCTGACGTGACAGGGCGATGATGCTTCTTAAATATTTGCCTCTTCTCACCTCTAATAAAACTGAAACTTAGTCTTACAGTGAAAAGTGGGCGAAACAACTAGGGGAGGGAGTGGTTTGGGGGTGAAACATCCCGGAACCTTGTTATGGCTGCTGACCAGCATCTAATTCCAAACTAAGACATTTAGACAACAGAGACGATAGTGACAGTGTCACGTGCACCTTTACACAGGCAGAAAATACGGAAACAAGAAGAAGAAAAAGAATGACTATTAATGATTAGTGGTCGGGTTCTTATTACATTATAGCTCACACACGGCCCCTATCTATCTTTATAGCTGTACTACAATGCCCCCTCACGAGGATTATGTGTAGGTGATTGCGCATAGTGAGAATAAAAGTGCTATAGTGTGATGGAGTAACAGATGATAGTGTTAAAAAAGATAGAATTAAAATCAGTTTAAAAAACAGGTCTGTCTTTTTAGCTCGCCTGTACGAAGTACATGGAGAGCTATTGTTGTTACCTCAGTTGGCGTGCGCTTTTGCGTTTGCGTTCTCGTCAGACTGCGTTAAAAGTTTTTCAAATGCTTATATCTCAACAGTCACTCATCACGGACCACTCATATTTGGAACTTAAGTACCTGGGAGGGTCCTCTGATGTTCAAAGAGAACAGACCCCTGGGTTCATTCCGCGGGGTGGGGCTAGGGGTCAAAATCTAGAACACCTTCGTAATTCTGTGTTAAAGTTTTTGAAATGCTTATATCTCAACAGTCACTCATCACAAAGCATTCAAATTTACAACTTGGATACCTGGGAGTGTCTTCTGAGATTCCAAGACAACACACCCCTGGGTTCATGCCTGGGCCCGCAGTGGGGGTGGGGATGGGCTGGGGCTAGGGTTAAAAACCCAGGACATCTTTGTAATTTGTTGTATACCTTTCCATTATACTAACAAGTTATAGACACAATTGGTTATACATCAGCCAATCAAGTGACATTGATTCAAGTGTAAAAGGGTGAAGGTCATGGTAACCTACATATCATGGTCCAGTGATTTTGCCTTATATCTTGAAGTCTATTTGTTGGAGAAATGTCATACCTGGGATATTAGTTCCATGTGACTCCACAATTGACCTCAATATATATCTAGGTCACTGTGACCTATATTTCATGGTTCAGCGATTTTTCCTTTTATCTTGAATACTATTTGATGGAGAAATGTCATACCTGGATTATTAGTTCCATGTGACCCGATAATTGACCGCAAAATATATCTAGGTCATGATAACTACATTTCATGGTCCAGTGATTTTGTCTATTATCTTGAATACTATTTGATGGAGAAATGTTATACCTGGGTTATTAGTTGCATGTGACCCCATTATTGACCTCAAAATATATCTTGGTCAGTATGACCTATATTTCATGGTTCAGTGATTTTGCCTATTATCTTGAATACTTTTTGATAGAGACATGTCATACCTGGATTATTAGTTCCATGTGACCCGATAATTGACCACAAAATATATCCAGGTCAGTGTGACCTATATTTCATGGTTCAGTGATTTTGCCTGTTATCTTGAACACTATTTGATGGAGAAATGTCATACCTGGATTATTTATTCCATGTTACCCCATGATTGAGCTTGAATTATATCTAGGTTAGTGTGACCTATATTTCATGGTTCAGTGATTTTGCCTATTATCTTGAATACTATGTGATGGAGAAATGCCTTACCTGGATTATTAGTTCCATGTGACCTGATGATTGACAGAAATATATCTAGGTCCTCGTGATCTATTTTCATGGTTCAATGATTTGGCCTTAAAATTCAGACACAGTTTGATTCCGAAATGTAATATCTGGAATATATGTTCCATGTGACCTGATTATTGATCTCAAATATATCTAGGTGAGTGACCTATATTTCATGGTTCATAAATTTTACCTTATATCTTGAAGTCGCAAAACAGGCGAGCTATGCTGTCATGTGACAGCTCTTGTTTTCCATTGGCCATTGTACAGTGGAATCAACTTCCCTATCATCTTCCTGTCCCCCAAGACCTAGTGTCATTTAGGTCAGCGGTACGGACAGTGTCACTCTACATGCCGTAATCGGGAGTGGGTTGTTTCGCCGTTATCGGGTGAGTTGTTTCCCCCATGGGTTGTTTCGTCACAATTATATTTTTATGGGAGTGACAAATGGAATGGATGGGTAAAAGGACAGACAATTGAATGAATAAATGAATGGGGTTGTGCGTTGTTACATGTAGATGTACGGATGGACAGACGGTTGAATATACGGAGATGGATAAGTGAGTTAATGAATGAATGATTGATTGAGGTTTCACATACAAGTCAACACTGTATAGGCAGGGCATTTTCTGCCTGTTCAGCAGGGACGAAATTCGGCCCCAATGCCAAATAGCCTATTTTTTTCCCAATTTCACCATATTTTGCCCCCCCCCCCCCAATAAAAAAAACAAAAGCCACAACAAAAGGAACAGAGAAAACAATACTTAACATCAAAGGTTAACATGAAAAATTCACCACAGTGAAGCTACATCTGTATTGCACTGCTTAGCTACAGGCGATTTTCTACTATTCCTCAGGGGCCGAAAAAGGGCCCCATTCCCAATTGAAAATAGGCTTTATTTTTCCCAATTTAATTAAAAAATTCCCAAATTGATGAGATAAAAAAATCAACACAAAGAAGCATCTTCTGAGACACTGCTTTGCTAAATGAAACTTCAAACAGTCATTTCTGAAACATCAGACCAGTTAACAGTCACAGAAGAAAGCGTGCTTGAAAGAAGCAGTAATTCTTGTTCCCAAGTTCACTACATGTACCTTTGTCTTTAATTTCCCAAATTTAGTAATTTTCTTGCTCTTTTTCCCCAATTTAAGTCAGGGGCCTTTTCCCAAAATACCTGGATAAAGCCCTGAGCTATCAAATTCATAAGACTATCATGAGCAACATCCATAGTCCTGGCATTTCTCTGATGAAATTGTGTTCCCTATTTTGGTATTTTATCGCTAAGTTTTTCCCAATTTTGCCCAGGAGCCTTTTCCCAAAAATACCTGGGTATAGCCCTGATAGGTCATTTTACAGACGTTGCTTCCAGTTTTGGGTTTTTTATACCCGACATTGAGATGAAACTACATCTCAAGCGGAATGCCAAAAAGGACAGTTACTCCTGATGAAAGTTACATGTACTTTCATACAAAATGAAAGTGATCATTGTTTCTCGTGACGAGGCTCATATCTGACTGTCAAAGACTCTTTTACGTAATGTCTGAGTTGTACAAAAATACCAGAATTTGTTTATCAGAAAAATTTTGATTTTTTTGTGGAAATTCAATGTTAGCAAAACTATGTAATGAAGAACCCCCACCCCTAAACACCAGTTTATACAGCAATTAGTGGGTCCTCACATATACTTTATTTTTCTCATTGCAGTTTGTAAAACATAAACAATAAGAAATGAGAAAAATATCACATTTTTACAGATACGCAGGGTTCAACATTAACTTTATAAATAACCAGACAAGGTGGTCCTGTAACTTTTTGGATGCACTGGACCTGATCTAAGTTCAATTGGACCGAGGAAATGATAAAAATCATACTAACGTGATATGTTAGTTCTACAGTCATCCGATTATTTCTATTACATGTATTATTTATTTACATAGTAAAACTCGAGGAACAAACTCAAAACAAACACTGTGGTAAATGGGTTAAAAATATGGATTTTAACAAATGAGGCAGGAGATTTTCAACTGGACCATTCGGACCAGCCAGCCACTGACCTTTCCAGACCTGACCAGCTTTTCACTAGACAATGTCCACTGGTCCTGAGTTAATGTCGAACCCTGATACACAGTAATTTTCACAGCCATAATCCCATTATATCAGTGTCAAATATGGATAATTGCATTATAATTGTCATCAATAGATGCAAGCTTGTTACAAAGTTCATTAATGAAGCTCTTATACATGTAGTTCTTGAGAAATTAACTTAAATTGAAGGATGGTCGCTAGGTTTGACGCAATTGCACGACCCGCAGAAAAAGCGACCGACTGAAGTCAGTTGATTTTCTAAGAGTGCCCTAAAATCACCGTGTCATTCTGTCTGTCAGTCTGTCTGTCTGTCCGTAACCCGTTTGTGAAAATTGGTGATAGTGACTTAACCGCTTGGAATATTTAAACAATTTTTGGCATACTGATAGATATCAATGAGATCTAACTAATGAACTTAAGAAATATTACATTCCATTTAGTATAGTCTCGCCGAGGCGAATAATGTGAAAATTTTCTAACCACTTCTCCTCGGAAACTGTTGGGCCGATTGAAGTCAAATTTCATATGGAGCCTCTATGGGATGGGGGAAACCAAAATTTGCTCATGGGGTCCAGGTCATATGACCAAAATGGCCGCCTAGCCATATATGGTCTGTCTGTCTGTCCGTCCGTAATCCGTTTGTGAAAATTGGTGATAGTGACTTAACCGCTTGGAATATTTAAACAATTTTTGGCATACTGATAGATATCAATGAGATCTAACCAATGAGCTTGCGAAATATTACATTCCATTTAGTTTAGCCTCGCCGAGGCGAAAAATGTGAAAATTTTCGAACTGCTTCTCCTCGGAAACTGTTGGGTCGATTGAAGTCAAATTTCATATGGAGCCTCTATGGGATGGGGGGAACCAAAATTTGCTCATGGGGTCCAGGTCACATGACCAAAATGGCCGCCAAGCCATATATGGTAAAAACCCTTAAAAAATAGTCTTCTCCAGAACCACTGGGCAGATTTCCACGAAACTCGATAAATAGCATCTGGGACGTAGGCCCATCATAAATTGCTAAAATGGTGACCCTGGGTTGACCTTGACCTTCTTTGTTCCTAGGTCAAACTTTGACACATATGCTTTTGTATTGGAAAAGTGAGAATGCATTTTATCCTGCAAACGATTCAGAATACTGTACTAAAGTATAAGATATATTTTTGCTCCTTAAGATAAGGCGCATATATTGGGGGAACCGTTTTAGGTCCAGGTCACATAACCAAAATGGCCGCCATACCCATATATGGTAACATTCATAAAGCTAAAAGCATCCGGCGGGTTGTGCACTTCAGCTGAAGCACTGGTTATTTTACAAAGTCAGTGAACCGTGAAAAGTGGGTCAAGGTCAAATATGGATGCTTGAATTATCACTGCTATCCCAAGATACAAGTTTGTACCAAGTATCATAAATGAAACCCTTACAGTTCTTGAAATGAACATAAATAGTAGGGTGAACGTTAAGTTTGATGCAATAGTTTTCAAAGTCATTGAACCATGAAAAGTATATCAATGTCAAATATAGCACCAAACGAGGATATTACAATGTTTTCCGGGACTCCCCATACCCCTACCAACCCCTTTATATACCAAAACATATCTGACCTCAATCCATAGGGCTTTAAAAAAAAAGGGCAAAACGACCAACCAAATCAGGGCGAAATGACCCGCAGGCGAAACGACCCATGACCATCCACAACACTTGTTTTTATCTGATTTTATTCTCTACTGTAACATAAACTTTAACTCTTAACGGGGTTGCTGTTTGTAGTATAAATAGATAGATAGTGTTATGAGGGTAGCTGGGGCTTGTGGTTAAGAGACCTTTCTTTCTGCTGACACTGCGATAGGTCACATTTGGCCATTACTCGCAGGTGTACATTACATACACTCCAGGTTTTGCAGGATGAAAGCCTACACAGTAATCATGTAATTATGGTAGGGTTCTTTAACCTGCACAGGGGATCTCCCTGCATAGGGGGCCTCCAGTTGACGTCCCGATTCGAAGGACGGTGGACTTTATGACATTCATCCATGCAAATTGAAGGCAATGGAGCGGTTTCGGACACCGGAATTTTATCGCCACTGCCGGGGATCGAACCCGGTGTCAGATAATATTTTGACCCGTGTAATATTTTGACCCCCCTCTATAATATTTTGACCCGCCCCTAAAACTTCAGCAAAATAAATCAGAAGTGGACTTTTATCGATAAATAGGTATTGACAAGATAAGAAATGGGTATTGCAAGGAGTCTATTGCAGATCTGACAACATGGGTAGGGGGGTCAAAATATTATAGCTATAATAAAATGACCCCCCCCCCCCCCCCCATACATATCTTTTTTCAACTAAGGAAATGGACTCAAAATAATAGTACTGGACAATAATATCAACAGATTATTTCACATTTGACAAAATTAATGCAGAATAATATTCTCTTTTGAAATGTGTGTTGCTGCCAAGAAAGGGGGGGGGGGGGGTCAAAATATTATAGCTATAATAAAATGACCCCCCCGTACAATTTACAAAGTACTGAACAATAATATCATGTCAAGAAAACGGATAAAACAACATATTATATCACATTTAACAAGATAATGAAGAATGATATTCTCTTTTGAAATGGGTGTTGCTGCTTAGAATAGAAGTGGGGGGGGTCAAAATATTATACCCATAATAAAATGACCCCCCCCCCCCCAAGTATCTTTTTCAACAAAGGAAATGGACTCAAAATAATTGTACTATCAACAAATTATTTCACATTTGACAAACTTAATGCAGAATAATATTCTCTTTTGAAATGGGTGTTGCTGCCAAGAAAGGGGGGGGGGGGTCAAAATATTATAGCTATAATAAAATGTCCCCCCCCCCCCCCCCCCCAGTACAATTTACAAAGTACTGGACAATAATATCATTATCATCATTATATCACATTTAACAAGATAATGAAGAATAATATTCTCATTTGAAATGGGTGTTGCTGCTATAATAATTTGACCCCTCTACCTTATTTCAAGTATTAAGTTACAATCCCTCCCACATACTGAACCTTACTGAATCTAGTGTATTACAAGCCATCTAATTCAATGAAAAGTTCAATTAATTGAATGAACTCAAATACCAGTATATCAATAACAGATAAAAAGGGTGGGCCATTTTATTATAGCTATAATAATTTGACCCCCCCCCCCCCCCCCCTGCATAGACTGGTTCTCTCAATACCATTTTAGTCATGTGTTTTTTTTTCTGTTATTTTTTATCTTTTTTGCTGCTTTTTAGCCATTTCCCTTTAAACATGATTGCCCTTTCTTATATATTATAGTCATTATTCTTGCTGTAGATTTTCAGATCTAGAACTATCCCACCCCACCCCTCAGACACTGCCCAAGTGTAAAAATCAGCCGGAAAAACCACCACAATTGTCATAGTTTTACTGCTTAACAGTTACCTCACCATATTTGGTCATTTAAATGTAACTTTTGTGAAGTTAGGGAGGGGGGTCAAAATATTATAGGGGGGGGGGGGTCAAAATATTATAATAATATATTGACCCGCGGGTCATAATATTATGACCCGCGGGTCACTTTTTAGGCGGGTCAAAATATTATATGACACCGGGACCTCTAGCATCAGAGGCAAGTGCACTAACCACTGAGCTACCACACTCTGACCACACTGAACTGATTCAGGGTTGGCAGCATGCCCATAGAAGATGGCAACCTATTCCATTGCACTACAGCCAATGGAAAGAAAGAATATTTATAACAATTGGTTGAAGTATGAATTTGCCGATACACAAGAGGGTGACGTAGGCTTTGACAGGTCGCTGTCCTGGGCTGCGCGATATACGGTGGAATTTGGGTGGCAACCATGCCATGAGTGATTTTGTAAAGCATACAAAGGCGAGCATCTGATCCGCCTCTGATCCATAAACCGCCACCAACCAAGTTCTTGCTGCATATGGGTCACATTGCTGTAGGGTGAATAGTCATTCATGGTCTAGCGGATAGCTCTCCTCTGGACCATTTCTATTTTAAGTGAAATGACACCATGTAGTGGAGGCATAGTCGAGCTGAAGGCTGCACGACAGTTTTGTTTGCAGCCTCACAGACACCTTTATGTTTGGTTTTCACATTTTGTTTGATGAACCCAAGTGATATTGGCATTTGAGGTGATTCTATTTATGTGTGTGTTGAAACTTAGGTTGGTGGATAGATTGACACCAAGGTATCTCGCAGAGGGAACACTTTCTAGAGCTTTATTATGCATAGTGTAGACTGTCTTCATCAGATTTCTTGCCCTAGTAATATGTAAAACCTGACACTTACCGTCCATGGTTAAATTCCATGTCCCATTGTGGCTCCCACTCCTGTAGTTGGTCAAGGTCCTTCTGGAGGTTAGGCTATCTGAGTCATTAGGACTGTTAATGGTTAGGTATACCGCAGTGTCGTCTGCAAAGAGGCGAACTTGTACATTATCGGGTACATCGTTAATATACAGTAAAAATAGAAAGGGCCTAAGAAGGACCCCTGCGGCACACCTGATGAAACTGGTACCTCACTAGATCTGTCACTTTCTAGCACAACAGTCTAGCTTCTCCCTGTAAGGAAGGACTGGATGCAATGCAAGACATTGCTTTGGACACCATGTAGCCTGAGATTTTGAAGTAGTTTAAAATGGCTCATCTTGTCGAAGGCCTTACTAAAATCAAGCAGGATTATACCAGGATAAGGTCAGTTTGCTTGCCTTTTGTCATTGATGATCTAGAAAGGTCCTCAACAAGTTGTGTTTCACAAGAATGGCGTCCAGGGAATCCATGCTGCGAGTCAAGGAGTACATTATGTTTATCAAAGTGCATGGTCAGATTGGATGCTATGATATGCTCCATAGTTTTACACAGGATGCAAGTCAGTGAGATTGGGTGGTAGTTGCATAGCTCCAGATAATTTTTTATCCCCACTTCGTATTTACTTATCAAAATTAAAACCTTTTCAGTAAACTGAAAAAATGGGTCAGTAAATATACTGATCAAATCGGGAGGTCGTTTCGTAGTTTTATGAACCTGGTTAACTACCGATTCATTACAATTTAAGCTAGTTAATAGTTCACTGATACTGATTTGGAAGACATATCTAGCCAGTAAACAGAATCACCCTTATGTTTCTGGACAGATGTCTTAGCAAACAGCACACAGCCAGATCAGACTACACTTTCTGAACATATTATGATCAGTGTTTGCGCTAGCGGGAAAGTGGGAGTGGGGCACTCGATATCAGTAGCGTAGATGCGAATAAAAATACCGTCTGTGTCGTAGGAC